>CAKALU010067680.1:0-47437 GCA_916700995.1 Hozukius guyotensis | reverse complement strand
GTACCACGGGTAGATGGAGTTCGAACCATCCAGAACGATCACGATGTCCATGAACGTCTCACACCCTGCAAGATAATAAATAAACAATACAAGATACAGGACATGATGGATGGATGGATGGATGGATGGATGGATGGATGGAGGAACAGAGAGATGAATGGATGGGTGGATGTGTATTGATTACTCTGCAGGGCGGGTGTGATGGTGTGGGACAGTCTGAAGTTTCGGCTGACTCTGGAGCAGATTCCTGTGCTGTACAGGGAGCTTCCACATTCATGAGACCAGAGAGGACCACAGGTCTGAGGACACATTCACACACAGCAGGGACAAAAAGACACGGGGGTAACTCTTAAGGATAGTACAAAGGTCTTCGGTCATTTAAAGTGAAGCTGAGCTGATGTGGAGGTGGTCTCTGTGTGTCATGTGACTCACCACAAAGCTGTTGTCTTTTGGGTTGGAGGTCAGCGTCATCCCCAGCCTCATCTTGTCTTTCCTCTCAGACACGTTGTCCAGAGAAAGTTTCCCTGATTCAAAACATCACTAAACTTTACACAGTGGAGTCACAGTACAGTCAGTAAGCATCAGAGGTTCAGTGTTTGTCTCAGATATCTCTTATTCTTCTGTCATGTGGTTCAACGTGGACACCTGCTGTGACTCTTATGAACGTGTCTGCATGTTGCTCACTAGGGGTGGGAAAAAAATCAATTCACCTATGTATCATGATTTTTTCTTTTTACAATTTTCAAATAAATTCTTTGATGCCAGAATCAATATATTTACTTAATTTGAGTCTATGTGGAGGTAGAAGGACGTTACCGCTTATACTGTTGTAGTTTCATAACGTGACGTCATATCCGTTCCGTAAAGCAGAGCTAGACATCACGGCTAAAGCTGCATGCTAACTCTGTCATGGACAGGAAACGTTATCGTATTGCGTTAACGTACGGTCAAGCCGGCCGTCACTCTCATCTCCGTGGTCAAATGGGCCGACGCTACAACTGTAGAACACCCATATACTGACATTTATGTTAAATGCATTCAAACAGCCCCGATGGAGCTGACCATGGATGTATAAAGAGAACGGAGCTGACGGGAGAGCTAGCGACCACCTTGGAGAAGTTAGAGGAAGTATACACGTGTGACTACATCTGATTTTCAAAATTAACAAGGGAACTCTATATACAAAATACATATATGGAAATAAGATTGATGGATTATATTCACTAGAAATATAAAACATTACATGTCCCTTATAAATTAAAAAGAAAATACTAATTTGTGAGGGAAATGTCTTTAATCTTTGATTTTTGGGTTGCTGGAAAAAATGTAATAAATAATTCCTGACAATGACTGATATATTTGACTTCAGGACATCTCTGACTACATACATGCTGAAAATCAAACATTTTTACTGGATTAATTTAGAGATTTTCCAAAGTAAAAGTCCCATGAAGTGTATGATTCAACTTTTTTTTTTAAACCATTGGTTTAGTGTTAAAAAAGTTAAGAAAAATCACAATAAATCGTAATATCGAATCGCAATACTTTAAAATCGGCACCCAAGTATCGTGATAGAATCGAGCCCAGCCCTGTTTACTCACCCAGGTTGAGTCTGGTGCAGTTTGCAGAGTTTTTGGTGTCCAGCGGACACCTGAACACATCACCAGTCTGCTGCTTCCCTGTGGATTCAAAGGGAGCTCCAACCAACAACCTGGAAACACACATACACACACACACACACACACACACACACACACACTTGAGGCTGAGACGATGCAGGAAGCAACACACAGTGATGGTTTACCCTCGATAGACCCACACTAAGAAACCCTGCTGTCAGCCAGATGGTAGTTTAACCGTCAGTCTGGTGTTAAATCTATAATTTAGATTTATTGTGAATGTGTGTTTGACATATTCCACTTTTAAGACCCGTCTCAAACAACGGCTTAAGGCAAATCCGAACTGTGATCACTTTTAACTTGACATGTTGCACAATGTGTTTTGTCTTTTCTACTTGTGTATTGTATATTTGTATGTTATGTATATTGTCACTTGTAATGTTTCTGTTTTCGTTACCTGTTTACAGCTTGTATTATGTTCTGATGTACTTGTACTTTACTTTGGGATTAATTTGTGATTAATCGCGATTATTTATGGACAATCATGCGCTTAATCGCGATTAAATATTTGAATCGATTGACAGCCCTAAATTAAACGTGTTAGATTGAGGAAATATGAACAAAACCAGAAAACAAAGACAGGCAGGAATAATGTTTCTTCCATCCATTTACACTGTTTGAACCACTTTATTTATTTGTTTTGATTCATTTTCACCTCTATCTTTGTACAAGCACTCCTCTGAATTTTAGTTTCTTTTTTCCCTCCGCTGGGAGCAGAATAACGGAGGCTGCAGAGAGAATAATTACCGGCAGCATTTGGTAAGAAACATTGGATTTTATCTGTCAACAGGGCTCAATATAAATCCTTGTTGTCCCCAGTGCGTTCCCGCCTCTCATCATCACCTGATCTACCTGCACACCTGCTGCCCATCCCCTCATTAACACCTCAGTCTGTATATAAACCCTCCAGCCCTGCAGCCTTATGCTGTCAGTGTGTGTCGGTGCTGCAGAGCTCCAGACTCTGTCTCGTATTCAGCCTGCTCATGTTTGTCTGCTCATTTTGACTTGTTTCTCGGCTTGTTATCAAACCTTAGTTTGATCTTACCTGAGAGTTGTTCTTTTGGTTCAGCCTCTACTCTCTTGTGTTCATATAGGGTGTTTCTGTGGGTCACAATTTACTTCCAATGTTGATGTTCAGTTAGGGAATAATGAGCTCTTCATTCAGTGGAGCACAAAGTCACAACTCTGATACCTTTCCCTATTAACCATATCGTTACCATGCTCAGATATCGTAGAAAACTTTTTAAAAATCTATTTCTGAATCTCGAGATCGATGTGATTCTTAGTCCACTTCAAATAAGACTTAAAGGGGACATCTGAAAAACTCACTGAAATAAGACAACCCATTCAGTTTTTGTGGGCTGTCTAGATCAGAAAACATATGATTCAACAGTTACCAAGAGAAGAAAAAAAAGGTAAACAAAGAGGACAGCACATGTTCAGCCTGGTGTATTTAAATTTACACAGAAACATTAACATTTTAAGGATTGACCACATGAAATCAGAGGAATGCAGCATTAGACTATATTAAACACCTGGTTTAATCATCAAACATTTCTTTTATTTTTGCTTAATGAAGTTAAATAAAATAATGTGGGGTTTTTTTATATTAAAGCGTGTAAACATGTTCTATAGTAAACATGCTTGAAAGCTGCCTCTGTAAAGGTTATAGCTTTTCTCCTTCTTCTCCATACATATATACTAAGTGTGTTCCCAACAGTCATATTTCTGTCAAAGTGTCTAATTATGGTCAAATGTAGAGCGGGTAATATTCCCAAGTCCTAGCTTCTTTCATTCTTGAGCATTTGCTGCTGTGAAAACTTTTTTTTTCTTCACTGTTTTCGGACATTTTATAAGAATAATCTGCAGAATAATCTCATAAAAAAGTGCTTTATCACAAGCAACAGATTTAAAGAGATAACAACAATTTGAAGCTGTGTATTAAACCAGGCTGTTCTCATACACTGTTCGTAGCTTTATCTACGAAAAGTAATGCACTGTAATTCGTATATATCCCATAAAATCAATTCTGATGTAATCCACGTAATTGTGAACCAAATATAAATATAAAGAGCGGCAAACACAGCGTAGTGAGGAGGTCGGGGTGGATGAGTGGGTGAAAAAACACAGGATTTTAGCCCAGAAGAAGCGGTCATGTCCCGTGTGAAACTAGCAGTTATTTTAAGCCAAACCACCATCTTTTCCTAAACCTAACTAAGTTGTTTCCTGTGAAGATGGAAGTTTATTTGGAAAAGACTGTGTGCATGTAACGAGTGGAAATTGAAACGTGTTGCAGGACATTCGAACGAAAAAGGAGGAATAACTTTTTCGTGAGATATCATATGAACCGTTGTATGAGGATAAGTTGATTAAACCATATTTGAGTGTTATGATCATACTGAGCAGTTGGGTGATGGAGAAGACAGGCTGCAGATTCTTGTGGACATTGTGATGTTTTCTCTCTCACTGAGACTCTGAGTCATTAAAATTCACTGTTACAAATCCAAGCTGAGAAAGTTTTCAGAGCACTTTTCAAGCCTCCCAGACTTCTGGTGAAGTAATCATTTAACTGTGGTGTGGTGCATGTTGTAGACAGAAACCTAATAAATAGATTTAATTCCATATACAGAGAATTAAGTGTAGAGTTTGGTGCTGATGAACTCAGAGGTCAGATCCTGCCGCCACAGTGTCACCCAGCGAGCCGGTTATGAGTGTTAACCGGAGTAAACAGCTCCACATGTGGTCTGGACGGCGGTTCTGGGAAGAGGTCTGAGTCACATACCGGAGGAGATGCCATAGTGGAGCGCTAACCCTCAATCTGCTAATGCGTCTCCCGTCCACATCAAACGGGCGGAGAGCAGCGCTGACAAACCACAGAGTCCACATCCTGCAGCAGCAGACACAGACCCGCCTCCCGCCCTCTGACATCACTCCATCACGCTGATCATTTCCTGAGCAGGTGCTGTCATTTATACCTGCCCTCTCCTCTCCTGCTACTGCTTTATTGGGCTGTTTGTTACTTAAGTACTGATTTCCTGCAGCTCCTGCAGAGCCTAAAAACAGTGCTGTACAGAGGTTGGACCGGCGTTACTCTGCAGTGGGTTTGTAGATAAAGGTGGAGGGAACAATACTGAGAAAAGAGAGAATATTCTTCTTGATTATTCCTTAAGAAAGAGAATCATATTTCATATATCAGCCAGGTCGCACAGCAGTTCATGAATAATGACAGCGTTGTGTTTACCGTGTTCACGAGAAGAGTCCGTATGAACGCACCCCCTCTTGTCGTATTCACAACCTCGTAAGTGGAAAGTTTCTGAAAGCTCAGAGTTCACGAGTTGGGACGTGTTTGTTGACGTTGTCAGAAATGGCGGAGGCCATGGAAGTTCATTTTTTCGGTGCATAATAAGTTAATATATTGTAATTTTAGTCGTATATTATTTTTCTTCGTAATTTTATAATATGTCTGCGAAAAATGTTGATATTCCCAACAGCCTCATCTTTTTCCTCCTTTGACTCTTTGCATTTCCTGCATTATGTTACCCGCTTACCAGCTTGCTAAATTGTTAGCCTCTGTGGCTTCTAGACACCGACAGTAACGTTAATATCACTGTTGCTTAGCAGCGGTGTTCTTCACGACTTAACCACTTGAACGGCAAGCATATCATGTACACGACTTCCCATGTTGTAAACACGAGCTCATGACTTTCATTTGAAGGTACCAATAGTCAGGAAATTTAATGTATTGATTCGTGTACATAGACACGAATTTCACATTTTTTTCGTGATGGTCAGCACAAAATCAATTTGTATGTAATCCATGTAATTGTGAACCGGGAAGTATAAAGGGAGGAGGTCGGGGTGGATGGGTGGGTCCAAAAACACCAGAATTTCACCAGGAGACCGCTGTTGTCCCGTGTGAAACCAGAAGTGAACGTTGATTTATTCGTCATGTAAATTACATGCTTAAGTTACAGCACTTCTGTAGTTATTTTAACCCAAACCACCATTTTTTCCTAAACCTAACTAAGTAGTTTTCTTGCCTAAACCTAACCAAGTTGTTTCCTGTGAAGACGCAAGTTTATTTTGAAAAAGGCTGCATGCATGTAACAAGTGGAAATTGTCGTGTGTTGCTGGACATTTGTAGGAAAATGAATGTAAAAGGAGGAATAACTTTTTCGTAAGATATCATACGAACCGTTGTATGAGAATATGTTGATCCGTCACATCTGATGGGCCACGACTCCAATGTTTTGAATTTGGACTTCTGTTACCCATTTTAAATGCTTGCTGTCAGTGCTACGTATTGCTCCTTTAACAAACATAGCTATTTTACGTAACAGATGTACTTATTTTAACCCAAGCCACAATCTTTTCCTAAACCTAACCAAGTAAAACCAACTAAGTAAACCTACGTTGGAAGTTTATTTTGAAATGACACCATGCATGCAACGCCACCAAATTCAAGCTGCCGTCTCAACAAAAAAAATGTGAAAGTCTCTCTCTAGAGCCAGAGTTTGGTTTGTCCGTTCTGGGCTACTGTAGAAACATGGAGGAGCAACATGGAGGACTCCATGAAGAGGACCCGCTCCCTATGTAGATATGAAGAGCTCTTTCTAAGGTAACGAAAACACAACCATTCTTAGTTTCAGGTGATTATACACTAATGAAAACATAGTTATGAATATCATATTCCATTTCTGCTGATAAATTCCTCTAAATGCTACACACTGTTCCGTTAAGAACCGTTCAGAAGACTTCGAAATGAATTACAGGGTCAGAAATTTCAATTCATCTCCATGGAAAACACTTGAGGTGCATCTAATAGAGCATTTCATCCCCTCGCAGATTTAATGTGATGACGGTGAACACGTCACGGTCCCACAAGTCCAGAGGGTGCACATTTAAATCCTGCCACTGAAGACTACTGCAGATGTTTTAGACATTTTGATGCTTTCAAGCTCCACTGCTGCTGCTTGCCCAGTTATGAGTCGAGAAAAAGACACTAAACCACTAAATGAACCAATGCAAATGCAAGAAAATCAACAGCTGCTCAGCCGTGCTTGCAGTTTGGTTTTAGCGGTGGCAGCGTGGTCGGTCGGCACGCTGGTTGGATGTGAGGAGAAAACCTCAAACACACACACACACACACAGATCCCAGCGTGGAGGCTGCCAGGCCACATAAACACTCGTCTCTGTTAACACGTACCGCCGGAGGTTTGACCTCAGAGGTCGACAGGGGTCAACGGGGTCGACCTCTAACAGACACAACAGCATCCTCACACACGGTGTTCTACTTTAGTTTTATTAGAGTTCTCCAGAGGGTTTTTTATCTTCTCTATTTCAGCGCTGAGACACGTTAACTGTAAATAAAGCTGATCTAATTTGCAGACAACACGTTTAACTTTAGTGGCTCCAACAGGAAAAATTCACACATAGTTTGAAATGATAATGTCACAACATTAATGATGGAAACATGACATTCAGGTGTTTCTGTTCAGAGAGCCTTCTTCTGTTCATGTAGGTTTACTGGTATAACTGGGCAGGACGTTCTCACTCCCATCTCCTCAAACAACCAACCCATTCTCATTCCCAGGGTGTGTGTGTAATATCGTCGTCTGGTTGGAAACCGACGCACGGAGGCGCCCTTTAGCAACAGTATGTGACGAACCAGGCTTTCAACTATCTCCATTGAAACCCACTTACGGCGTTATTCGACGGTCAGAGCAGTGACATGGTATTAATAGCGTGAGAGTCCGCTAAGGGTGGAAGGGGTGGTGGATGGGTCAAACAAACACAAGACTTTCAACCAGGAGACCGCTGTTTGTGTCCCGTGTGAAACTAAAAGTAACGTTGACTTATTTTGTCATGTTAGTCTTTAGTCACGTGAGTTAGTCAGTGGAGTTAACGTCAACCACGATCGTTTCCTAACCCTAACTTAGTGGTTGTGTTGTGAAAACGGAAGTTTATTTTGAAAGGACACTATGCATGTAACGAGTGTATATTGACAGGTCGCCCCTGGTCCGTCCAAAAGTAAAACTAGAGGGGTAACCCCGTGTGACGGTCTCCGATGACGAGGGTATTTGACCAGTTGGGAGTGAGAACGTTTTGGTGAGACAATAAAATACGATCCAGGAAGACTGAGCAGTAGGTTGTAAAAGGATTTAACCAATGTGAGGTAAACAGTAGAAATATTCATGTTTTGTTATGCCAGGTTAAAGTCGCAGACAAGCCTGCGTTGCTTTTGCCTGAATCAAATGAACGGGAGGGCTGCGATTGTTCATTCAGGACTGAAGTCGGTCTGAACGCAGCTTTAGTTCTCAGCTAAAGTTCGCTGGTGAACTTGACATCTACTCATCCACACTGAGAAGATTCAGAGGATGTATGATAGTTTCACAGTTCTTTACGATATAATATTTTACACAAATTATTACTTATAGAAATTCACTATATCCAAATATGTGTGCTTGAACTGCCCCCATGAACATCCACATGTCCTCACATAGCCTAACTACTGACAGAGTTATAACATAAATAAAGCTCATCTTGGTTTACTGTTGTCTGCTGCCATTTTTGTGTCTTACGATGAAGTAGGTAGGGTAATAACAGACAGAACCAGCGTTCCTGTCATGCTACAGGAACCCCCTTCCGCGGCTACAATCAGACCCGGTTCAGAACCTGACATAAAACTGCTCACAAACCCAAAAGCACATCTTTATGTGGGTTTAGTTGGAAACGACACATTCTTGAGTAACAGTGAAACGTTTCTACATGTTTGTTGGACATGAAAATGTATAAATTTAAACATACAAACTGGTCAAAAGTCACAAATTGTGAGGAGTGTCAGAGGTCCCAGGACCCTGATGGTTTATAGGTAATATTCCTGAGAACAATGATGGAGGAAAGAGAAGAGAAGAGGTGAGTCTGTCTGGATAACAGCAGCTGACAAACAGCTGAAATGTAAAATGTCACTAGTCTGTGTAGAAAAACAACTCTGCAGAACAACGACGTCAGATCCCTCCTCTAAAAACACACACGGAGCAGCGTGATGGGCTTCCCAGAGGGAGGCTGGGGAATAACAAATAGTTTCCAGATCCGCCACTCCGCCTCAGGACGCAGGAGACAAACGCAAAATACTTTCCACTTATTTACCTGCGACTTCAAAGGCGGCGAGATTCTGTAATCCTGGAAGACTGCGAGGTATTCACCACGGCTCAAATGTTTCCAGATTTAAAAAAAGAGAACCGGGAATGTTGCACAAGCTCACCTGCAACCGCAGACACAACAACAACAGACTGACGATCTTTACTTCTTTCAGTTTTATCTCCTTTAATTTCTCCTCATCTTCTCAGTGACACCGGCTGCCTTTAAAATAACACTAATGATATAGGATCCCTGGATTAGACTGGATTACGTCTAACCTATCCTGCCCTGTTTGTTTTCTCAATTTCTCACAAGAATAGATGAGACAAAACTAGATGAGATTTGATTTAATGCACAAATTGTGATGAGATGATATTTTACTATATTAATGGACTTTCAGTGTGACTGGAATACACATGTCATATAAAAATGGGAGGAGAGGTGGGATTAGGTGAAATTAGGTGAGATGAGACGTGACTCGAGATGAGATCAGATGAGTTGAGATAAGATAAACTGAAATGTACGACGGCGTATCAGGGCCATTGAAAAATAAATTACGGAGCCGGGGGAGAGGGATAATATTCCAAGAAAAAACCCATAATTTTTTAGATTAAAATTGTAAATTTATTAGCAAATTTAAGATCACAAATTTATGAGAAAAAAAATCACAATTTATGAGAAAAAGACTTGAATATTCTCTGAGATTATAAAGTTGTAAATTTATGAGGACAAAACTCACAAATTTATTAGAAAGAAATTGAATATTTTCTGAGATTATAAAGTCATACATTTATGAGAAATAAAATTATAAATTTATGAGAAAAAACATGAATATTCTCTGAGATTATAAAATTGTAAATTTATGAGAAAGAACTCTCAAATTTATGAGAAAAAAACTTGAATATTCTCTGAGATTATAAAGTCATACATTTATGAGAAAAAATGACAAATTTATGAGAAAAAACTTTAATACTCTCTGATATTATAAAGTTGTAAATTTATGAGAATAAACTCAGATTTATGAAAAAATTAATATTCTCTGAGATTATAAAGTCATAAATTTGTGAGAAACAACTCACAAATTTATGACAATAAAACTCTGAAATTGTGCAAAACCGTGGTACCGCCAGCCACCGTCTGAATTTTGTTGCTATAGTGTTCTTATGGTCTCTGAAGTTTCTTTTCATGTTCTTCTTGTGTTCTTTTATGCACATAAATAAATACTAACAAAATGAATATATTTTGCACTCAGCGGCTCACGTTACCGTAGTGTTTAACGGTTGCGTGTTGTGATGAGGTTGATCCAAACTTGCAAAGTGAAGCGATGTGGTTCCTTGACAAAAAAAAGTCCAAGTTTTTTTCTTTTAAATTTGTGACTTTATAATCTCACTGAATTTCTGAATTTTTTCTCTGAATATTACCCCCTCCCCTGTCTCCGTAATTTATTTATTTTGACCTACGATGGCTCTGATACACCGTCGTAGAAATTAAATGAGAGGAAGAGAGTAGAAGGAAGCAGCCGGAGGTTGAAACGTGTCTCCTGGTGTTAGAGAATCCAACAGCAGCTTGGAAACATGAAGAAGAGCCAGAGAGAGAATCATAATCTCTGAGGCCGTATAGGATCAGATCTACATTATGAGATCCTGATTTACAGCATAGCAGAGAGGACAGTAAATAACGTCCTGCTGCTCCACTTATCAGACACATGGGTGGAAAAACATGTCATCCCAACATGAGTCTGACTTCTCAACATGATTCACTGACAGAAACCAACAACCAACTTTCTTGGAAACGTCTCAGAGTCAAAGGTTTTTAGATCCAGTCTCCCAGGACGCTTCTGACAGGCCACCGGGTCCCATAAATCCTCAACTCTACAGACAGACCGAGAGACTACCTGTCTACCTGAAGACACTGTCTAAAGCTTAAAAAGGAAAGATGATCAAACACCTTTAAAGTCTTATTAATGATGGAGTGCATAATATTTATTTAGTCAGTCATTTATCTTAATATCTATCGTCTTATTTAAATCTGATCCAGATATGACAGACTACAGTTACATCACATGGTGGAAAATTAAAATTTCCACTGAAACATTACATTTTCATATTTCTAACACATCACTCATCACACTGGAGCACAAGTCAGCCAGATGTTCTCTAACTGGTAAGTTGATTAAATAACACCTGTTAAATTTAACCAGCTGTCATGGTATCTCTTTAATAACACCACGGCAACCAGTACGAACCTTCATTTCTCACGTCACCGTTCACTGGACTGAGAAAAGGAATTACAAACTGGTTTCTGTATGTGGACAGACCAGTGCAGACTGGTTTCTAAGAGGTAGATAGACCAGAACAGACTGGTTTCTATTGATGGGAACAGACCAGTACAGACTGGTTTCTATAGATATAGACGGACCAGTATAGACTGGTTTCTAAGAGGTATATAGACCAGTACAGACGGCTTTCTAAGATGTGGACAGACTGGTTTCTATAAACATAGACGGACCAGTACAGACTGGTTTCTATAGATGTGGACAGACTGGTTTCTATTGATGGGAACAGACCAGTACAGACTGGTTTCTATTGATGGGAACAGACCAGTACAGACTGGTTTCTATAGATATAGATGGACCAGCACAGACTGGTTTCTATAGATACTGTATAGACGGACCAGTACAGACTGGTTTCTATAGATACTGTATAGACGGACCAGTACAGACTGGTTTCTATAGATATAGATGGACCAGTAGAGACTGGTTTCTATAGATATAGATGGACCAGTACAGACTGGTTTCTATAGATATAGACGGACCAGTACAGACTGGTTTCTATAAACATAGACAGACCAGCACAGACTGGTTTCTATAGATACAGATGGACCAGTACAGACTGGTTTCTAAAGATACTGTATAGACAAACCAGTACAGACTGGTTTCTATAAACATAGACAGACAGGCACAAACTGGTTTCTATAGATACTGTATAGATGGACCAGTAGACAGACTGGTTTCTATAGACATAGACAGACCAGCACAGACTGGTTTCTATAGATACTGTATAGACAAACCAGTACAGACTGGTTTCTATAAACATAGACAGACCAGCACAGATTGGTTTCTATAGATACTGTATAGATGGACCAGTGCAGACTGGTTTCTATAGATACTGTATAGATGGACCAGTGCAGACTGGTTTCTGGGGGTGGTGGATGAACAGTGAACTGGGATTCTCACCACTGGCGTCCTCCCGCCTCGTGCTGCTGGACTGTGTATCCAAACTGGTTTTCTTTGGAACCAGAGAAGATCTTGAAGTTCTTTGTGTCAAAGTTGAAGCAGAGCTGAAGATCTGAAACACAGAAGAAGAAACAACACGCTTCATCAAACTGGAAGCTGCCCAGTATAACCAGTCCTCATCAACTGTCTCTCTGCTGTCTCTCCATCACCTGAACGGAGGAGCTTTATGGCCCTTTTTTGTAGGAAAGTGTCTAATCGAAGAAGTCGTTGAAGGAAAACGTAAACTCCTCTTCATCACTGAAAGAATCAGTTTCCTCTCAGAGCCCTTCTGGACTGGAAACAGATTCTGGTTCTCCTCCACTTTCCCATGAAAACAATAAATCACACACAGGTGTTCCTCACATTTAGGCCTTCCCCTCAGGTATGTGGAGGGACAAAATAATGTGAACACCTTCCAGGAGAATATAAAATATGTGAACAAATATCCCAAAAAATGTTGAAAAATTATTGGTAAAATATGTGAAAAAAAATATTGAAAAATGTCAGAAAAATCTGGGAGAATGTCTGAAAAATATGTGTAAAATAAGTGAAAACTAAACTAAATACCATATATTAGTAAAGACAACTTTCTACCATTCATACATTCTGTATGTGAAAAATATCAGAAAAGTAATAGTAAAATATGTGAAAAATGTCTGAGAAATATGAGTAAAATATGTGAAAACTAAACTAAATAACATGTATTAGTAAAGAGGACGTTGTACCATTCAGACATATACGTAGAGTCGTCCTCTCACACATCTGACTGCAGCAGATTACTAACAGCAAGTTTCCACGACTGTGTGACTGAAGCCTGATGTATAAAGCAACATTTACTAAAGCTTTGACTCTGACAGGTAGTTTTACTGAGGACTAGAACAGAAACTCTTCAGCCCTTTACTTTAATTTTCCAGTTGAAGCTTTAATCTCATTTCTAATGATGAATTACAGTGAACAGATGATGTAAAATAAAATATCTTTAACACTTTACATGAATAAACAAATCAATGTTTGAACCTGCTGTTCAAATACACAGAAACTTCACATTAAAGATATAATCAATAATCTTGCTCTCTGAAGCTCTGTACGCTGCTGTTTCTTGGTAAAGGCAGTGGTGTCGGTCATCATCATCATCATCATCATCATCATCATCATCATCATCATCATCATCACCATCACCATCATCATCATCATCATCTATTTCTGTTGTCCTACAGTCACAGAGACCTTCACCGGTAAAACCTTCAGTGGGAGATCAACCCAATTGGTAATATATGGAAACATCCTCTCAGTGAAAGTGTGTGTGAAGGTGTGAATGTGTGTGTTAGTATCAGGATCAGAGAACGACAGCTTTCCTTTGTTCCAGTCCAGATTCACGCTGATCCTCTGGAGCTTCTCCTGCACTACGAGATCAGTGGATGTACCTGGTGGGGAGAATGCTCTGTATGCACCATAACTGAACCATATTGTCCATAATCCAGACTTTATGACTCCCTTCCTCTGGGCAGACTCTGCAAACACACCCAGTCCCCAGCTTCTACAGTTTCCA
This sequence comes from Hozukius guyotensis, assembly GCA_916700995.1. Classification (NCBI taxonomy): domain Eukaryota; kingdom Metazoa; phylum Chordata; class Actinopteri; order Perciformes; family Sebastidae; genus Hozukius; species Hozukius guyotensis. Next base: position 33,795 of record CAKALU010067680.1, on the reverse strand, counting down.
ACCTGGATGTCCCAGCTGTGAGTCCCTGAGTTAAAGCCCTCAGAGCCCAGGACAGAGCAGTAGTAATCAAACCTCTCTGGATTATCAGGAAGCTGCTGTCTCTCTCCTCGTCTCACACTGGTCAGATCTTCAGACAGGATGAGTTCTGGTTCAGCAGTGTTTGGGTCCAGAATCACAGGAGTGTAGGAGACCATGTCCTTCATCTTGTTCCAGATGTTGAAGGTCAGGTTGCCCAGGTGTTTGGCCTGGTCTATCAGAGCTCCTGAGAGCAGCTGTGGACCCTCCAGCAGGGGGCGCTGCTGGACTCTTTCCACTGCAGCCTTGTAGTTGAGCAGGAATGAGACGTCTTCAGCTCTCAGCTCGTCCTCTGTGGCTCTGACTGTGTCTGAAAGAGCTGCTATCTCTCTGCTCACAGCCTCCATCTTCTCCTTCATCATCTGACTCTTCTGCTCCTCTTCCTCCCTCAGTGCAGCCATCCTGGCCTCCTCTTCCTCTTCTAGAAACTGGTGAAGCTTCTTAAACTGCTCCTTAATCTGCCTCTCTGTGTGTCGGGCCTGGACCTTCATGTGTTCTGCTGTTTCATCAAACTTCACTTTAACTTGTTTAAAAACCTTTAACTTCTCCTTTAAGGGCTCCAGAGTTTCCTGAAGTTCCTTCTTGTGTTGTCGTGCAGCTTCATCGATGGGTCTGAATCTGTGGTTGGTGTGTTTTTCTGAATCTTTGCAGACGACACACACCGGCTGCTGATGGTCCAGACAGAAGAGTTTGAGTTTCTCAGAGTGCAGACTGCAGACGGCCTCTGAAGATCTCTGAGCTCTCTCCTGTAAGAATCTCTCACACACGTTCTTTAAAGCCAAGTCAGGAAGTAGTATATCCTTTGAATGTCTTTTCTTACAAAGTGGACACTCTTGGACGTGTTTCTCTGTCCACCAGCTCTGCAGACAGACTTTACAGAAGCTGTGGCTACATGACAGGATGACAGGATCTTTAAAGATGTCGTGGCAGACAGAACAGCAGAGATCGTCCTCTAATCTGGAAGCCATTTCGTCTCTGAGTGAAGCTGAAAACACAGCAGGCAGACGGCTCAGCCACTCCCTGTTCCCTGAAAGTTACTTTGAGTCTTTGTTCTTGTAAAACTCTGGTTCAGTTTGTGGATTCAGCAGCTGGTTGAAGTGGTAGTATTCCTGTACTCCCAGTATTCCCTCCTGTAGATGTCCTCTCTCAGTGGAAGTGGTGGTTTTGGTCTGAAGGTGAATCTTATCGTCCGTCTCTCAGTGTGTGTGTCTGTGTGTGTGTGTGTGTGTGTGTGTGTCGTCTCAGTGAGGCAGAATAACAACCTGTTTCCTGGTTTGTCTCAGGTATATTAAATGAAGCCCTTTGACCTCGTGGAGTTATGACTCATGCTCAGTGTGACTGGAGCTGTGATGTTGGAGGGTTACAGCAGAGGGTGCTAGAAATAAAGGGATGGTTCCCACTCAGGTGCTCTTTGGGTGGACTCGGACTGACTGACCTTTTTGGGTATGATTTCTATTTTTCAAATACTATGGTCTTTTTTTAAAGATCTTTAAATAATTGCAGAGTTGTAATTCTCACCCGTAAAGTAGGCTAGTATGACACCCTGCCTGTATTAACCCTCTGAGACCCGACCAACTTTACTGTCTTTCAGTTTTAAAGCTAGAGTGAAGATACTGGGATCATATGAAACTATAAAACCTAATGAATCCATTGGTACCAACCATGTCATACTAGCTTGTCATGAAGGAGGATAAATAACGCTCCAAACTTACGCTAAAGTTTGGCGAGGAAAAACTGTCATGTCCATTTTCAAAGGAGTCCCTTGACCTCTGACCTCCAGATATGTGAATGAAAATGGGTTCTATAAGTACCCACGAGTCTCCCCTTTACAGACATGCCCACCTCATGATAATCACATGCAGTTTGGGGAAAGTCATAGTCAAGTCAGCACACTGACACACTGACAGCTGTTGTTGCCTGTTGGGCTGCAGTTTGCCATGTTATGATTTGAGCATATTTTTTATGCTAGATGCAGTACCTGTGAGGGTTTCTGGACAATATTTGTCATTGTTTTGTGTTGTTAATTGATTTCCAATAATAAATATATACATATATTTGCATAAAGCAGCATATTTGTCCACTCCCATGTTGATAAGAGTATTAAATACTTGACAAATCTCCCTTTAAGGTACATTTTGAACATATCAATAAATGTGTGATTAATTTGCAATTAATCATCATTAACTATGGACAATCATGCGATTAATCGTGATAAAACATTTTAATAGATTGAAAGCCCTACTACAAATAATAATCAGCATAATAATAAACTTTAATTCTAATTTGTTGATGAACAGTTTTACTGGGATTTTGTTTGTTTTCTTTTCAGTACTTACAGACGATGAAAAGGAGCGGAGGGATGTAACTAAGTACATTTACTCCAGTACAGTACTTAAGTACAATTTTGAGATACTTTACCTAAGTATTTCCATTTTCTGCTATGTTTCTACTGCACTACATCTCAGAGGGAAATATTGTACTTTCTACTCCACTACATTTATTTGACAGCTTTAGTTACTTTTCAGATTCAGATTAATAAAACAAAATATAATAAATGATGATGTATTAATATAGGTTAAACTACCAGCAGTATATAAAGTAATTAAAATGAGCTCCATCTTTACCAGCTGCAATATTAAAGTGATGAACACATTCATGCATCAATAATTATAATACAATAATATAATATAGATTATTCTACATAATGAGTACTATTACTTTCGGTACTTTAAGTATATTTTCATGATAATACTTTTGTTCATTTACTTAAGGTTTTGAATGCAGGACTTTTACTTGTGACAGAGTATTTCTACACTGTAGTATTACTACGTTTAACTTTCCTCTGGTTCCAATTAAAACCTGTATCTGGGAGGCCGGTTGACAGGAGGAGGGAGGACAGGAGGAGGGAGGACAAGAGGAGGGAGGACAGGAGGATGGAGGACAAGAGGAGGGAGGACAGGAGGAGGGAGGACAGGAGGAGAGAGGACAGGAAGGCCTCGTAGCGCTGCCAGGTCTGACAAAAGGACCGATAATAACGGATGATGAAAATGACGTCACTGAGCTTTCTCTGGTTTATTTTCCAGTACAGGAAACTGAGAGCAGCCTGGAAAAAGGAGGGAAGAGATGATTTCATCCTTTCAACAGAAGTCCAATCTGCATCATCCAAAGAAAAATAATAAATTCAGAATAAAGACAATCCAAAGCATTCTTCCTCTATCAGATCATTGGAAGGACTTTATTTGTGAGGAATACCAAGAGAGAAATAAAAACTCTGAATTTATCCTTCCTCGTGGTTTTGTGCTTAGATCTTCCAACTATTTCAGCTTTTTTATCATAGCAATCAATATCTTCTATTATATTTTGTTAATGCTACTATCAACCGTATGCACTCACACTTATGAGCAGTGGTGGAAAGTAACGACTACATCAAGAACATTTACTCAAGTACTGTAACCTACTTAAGTACACGTTTGAGGTACTTGTACTTACTACTTTAGTTGCTTTACAGATTAAGATTAACTAATAAATGCTGATGTATTATTATTATAGGTTAAACTGCCAGCAGTATATAAATGTATTAAAATGAGCTCCACTTTTACCAGCTGCAACATTAACCCTCTGAGACCCACAATAGACTGTCTATTTAGGGGGTACAGGGGGTGTTTAGGGGGAGATAGCAGGTCAACAGTAGATGGCACATAGAAGTGGTGTACATCATCTGAAAGCTGAGAACCTGAAGATTAATTTGAGATGCAGCTCAGCACTGTGTGTCAAGTTATAAAAGTGTATAAGGGTTTAGAACATTATGATAGAAGATGGCCATCCCCATGCTCTATTACAGTATGTCTCATAAATTGATCTTGTGTCATTTTTTGGGTTGATACCATTTGTTACACAGCTTTGGTGCTAAATTTAACCATTTTTTACCACTGGAGAACTGATAAAAATTATCAATAATCCCTCCAAAATACCACATTAAGACACCAAGACCTTGAGGAACATCATAGAAAAAGCCATGCTGTGATTTGGGATCAAAAACTTTTGACATTTGGAGATTTCTGCAAGAATTGCATTTTTCAGTGATTGGATGGCGAGCACTTCTGTTGTGTAAACTGCTCAGAACCCCCTTATTGTCAATCTAGCCAGGAAAGCCATCCATCCTCTGAATGCTCTAGGTCTCTAGTTTGTGGCTGTAATGTTTCATGAGGCTGTGATTATCCTAGAGGTCACCACAGGTCATTTTATACAGCGAGGTCAAGTTTAAAAAAATGTTCTCACTACAATGAAATGGCTACTATGGGGACTGTTGGGTATCTCCCTTTAAGGTACATTTTGAACAGATAAAAAATGTGTGATTAATTTGCGATTAATCGTGATTAAATATTTTAATCGATTGAAAGTCCTAATATATATATTTTATTTTTTTGTTGTCTTTTTCATCTCATCACCTCATCTGATTTAATCTGGTCTCAACTCATCTCATCTAATCTCATTTTACCCTCCTTCTACGTATTATAGTCTAATTTAAAATTATTGAATTGTGTATAATCTCATGTAATCTCATGTCATCCCGGGATTATAACCACCAAGAAAGACATAAAGAGGTTCTCCTGTAAATTAAATGTACGAGCCTCGACCATCATAGCTGCTTCTGCTTCAGTGTCCTTGAGCCAGGCACTAATGACCCTCAGACCCCACCGTGACCTCTGTGACCTCTGTGACCTCTGTGAATGCTGAAGTATTCCCTCCGAGCGCTCCAGGTTCGTCTCCTCCAGCTGCGTAAATGAGCACTCGGAAAACTCGGCGCGCTGTGCGACCCTTTGCCAGCGGTGATGAATTTGGCTGCTGAGGACAAAAATAAGAGCCACTGGAAAAGAGAGGAATGATGGGTAAATCATCTCTGCCTTTCAGGTGTGTTTGTTTCTGAGAGGAATCTGCTCCTGTCTAAGCCGAGCCAGAGACCGGCTCGATTTATCGGAGCTGTTGGCGACGGAGACGGAGAGAGACTTGGCAGAGCGAAGATACCAGATCCAGATCCAAGTCTCTGATCGCTGCCACTGGATATTCTGACTGATTCAGATGATCTTCGCTGACAATCAGGACACATTTTTTAAATTCTGTACACAGCAGAGGAGCCTTTGTGACTTGTTTGTGTTCATACTTAGGTGAATTTTCCAGCTGCTGTAATAATCGACACCAGATTAGTATCCAGCTACTGCAGCAACGGAGAGAATATTTTTGTCCGAAGAGAAACAAAGTCTGTGCTGTTTTAGCTCCAGTTTTCAAATCAGATGCAGCAGTAAGGAAATAAGTCTAATCAGGCCAAAGATGGGAGTGATTTAGCTGCTCGCTGTCAGGCAGCCCAACGCCGTCTGTGTCACTTCCTCCAGCAGGCGGGCAGACGGCTCTATTGGCTCAGTATCACTGCAGCCTGACGCTCATGTTGACCATATAACCCTCCGCCTCTCTGACAGCCAGCGCAGGTCAGAGGTCACCACCCTGACGGTCTGTGTAGTATTTTCTGACCTGTCAGATTTCTGTTAGAGCAGACGCAGCATCTACATGCCAAACTCCCTTTAAAAACCTGGACATTCAGGAGATTTTTTAAATCCTAAATCACAAATCTTAAATTCGGCATAAACAAAGAGTCTAGAAGCAAAGAGGCGACAGCCACTAGATGGCGCTGCCGTAGCTCTGCCGCCATTTTGGACTGAAAACACCAATGAGTCTGTGTCCATGGATGTATAAAGAGACGTCTGTAAATCAGAGGATCAATTTTTTTAGGTAAATCAACTTCCCAGTTGGAACACTTAAATAGCCCTCATTTAAATCATTATGTCCTAAAAGTAGTAAAATGAACTAACAGCTGAATCCAGAGTTATTTTCCTCGCCATAATGAACGTGCATCAGACCCACGGGACTGTATGCGTCTGTAATAATGGATATATTGGCTGTAATTCATCACTTTTATTATCTTCTAATACACCCATGGGCTGTATGCTGTCAGCCTGTACCGTGGTGGATGTATTAACGTCTCTGTTCCCAAACAACCGGCTATCGGCCAGTAGCTAGTAGTGCTAGTAGATAGATAGATAGATAGATAGTAACTTTATTGTACTCGAGGGAAATTAGTAGCATGACATCAACAGGATTTAATGGAGTTGTAGGCTATTTACTAACACGCAGGGCAAAAGCACAGGACACAACCTCTTCTACATCCATGGTCTTTGCTCTATTGGACTCCATTATGGATCCTTGACATGAAAAAGTTTGAGATTGCTCTCAAATTCTGTGTTTTTTCTAACTTCCATTTATGTCCATTGCTCACTTTATGCTCCTCTGGGAAGCAGCCGGGCAAAAAGTTTAATAAATAAATAAGTAAATAGTTAAAATAGTATGCATATTTTTAATATTTTACTGTTCAACATAGGACATTTCAGTAGAGACATTAAATATGACAATAGAATAGAAATAATTTAGTTTAATAAGGGTTATACTAAATAACCCTTTAGGGTCTCTTTTGTACGTCTCTTTGTAGGTGGACGTTTTACTGGCGTCCGGTTGTTGCTTTCAGTCCAAAATGGTGGAAGCGTAGCTCAGCTGCTTCACCTTTTGGCAATATAGGTTCTTTAATGCAACACTTTGAGTTAATTCTTGACTTTAGAAAGAGCTTTTGATCACAAACAAACACTGAGTACTCGTACAAAAAAGAAGTATAGTTCAAGTTTCTTTTATGATGTAAACTTAAGTTCAAGTATCATCCCAAGTATACTTTATGTAATAAGCATACTAATATCAATGTACTAGTAGTATACTTGTAAGTGTACTACTTCAATTCTTCTTGGGACTAAATTGTCCCACTTTGAAGTTTATAAAAGTATACTTTTAAGTGTACTTTAAATGTAAGAGTAGTAAACTTTGAGTACACAACTAGTTTACATCCAAGTTGTATTTTGTACTGCAACTATAATGTAAACTATACTACAAGTGAACTAGGTATACTGTTTACTAGTTATATACTTGTAACCCAATTTTTAGTTTATGAAAGTACACTTTAAAGTATACTCTCAGTAAACTACTAGTTTAATAGTTTTTACCGCCAGTATACTTGTAAGTTTTCTTTAAGTGAATTTATAGTACAGATGTTGCAACGGAACGATCAAATGACTTTCACTTCTTAGCAATCTACGTTCTTTGGCGTACATATCGTTGACCAAGCAGCACTCACACATACAGTTGTATATATCGCTGCTTTAGCCATACTCAGTGTTTGTTTGTGATCAAAAGCTCTAAATGGACCTCGTGGTGAGATTGTTTTGTCAACGACTCTTTCTAAAGTCAAGAATTAGCTTAAAACCTCAAAGTATTCAGTGTTGCTTTTTCTTTAAATATCACAGGGAGCGAGCCAATACGACAAGTCAAGTTTCACTGGAAAACCTGCTACTTGTTGGATTAAATATGAGCTGAATTCAAATGTAACTCCAACTGTTTCAGAAAACTCACTGAGTCACATACTGCAGTGTAAATACTTCTTCCAGCCAGGACATATTAAATTCTGAATTTTTTGAATGAAGCTTGGTGTGAGAGTTTCTCCTTACATAAGATGACACGTATCAGGGGTCGACTTCCAGCGTACACACAGTACTGGCTGAAAAATATAGTTTTCTTTAGTTATATAAAACATTTTTATGCTTCACACAAATTCAGCGGACTGTTCTGTGCCTGAGTCTTCGTTACAGACAACATAAAACCACCGTGCATGTCTGTGGCTGCTACGAAGTGCTGCTATGGTGCCAGGCCGGCAGCAGGACTCGGCCAAGATATATTTCTACCATGGTTTGTTTTATAATAGCGTGTCAGAGAGATTCAACAGTTCACAGGACAGTTATTGAGTCCATTTAAAGAGAATTTAAGTGACATTCAGAAGCTGCCAGGACACATCTGTTTCCAGAGGTGACTAATCACACCTGTCTGGGACATCAAGGAGGTTAAATCCACTTCAATCAGGTACTAGATAATCATAGTAGGAGTGATTTCTTGTGTGTTTTAGCCTGAAGGCAGGTGGTAGCGGATGTCTTCCTGTGTGGTGTCACCGACCGCAGACTGACAAGCAGCAACAACAACATCATGACTGATGATGTTTAACGATCCGCCTAAAAGCCACACCGTGAACCCATTTCCCCCTCTGAGTTCCTGGAGAAAAACCCATCACCTCAGCAGCGAGAGCTCGCTGACCTGCAGGCCAACCCTCCAGGGAAACATTCACCTCCTCGCAGCCATCGCACCAAACTCTACCCAGATCACATTTAGGGGCCGGTGGGATCATGATGCTCCAGCTTCAATGTATGGAAACACAATTTAATCCGAGTGAATGAGGAAAATGATCTCTGGCATCATCCACTGGGAGTAAAAGGTTCTCATTTTTTGTAAATTTGCACGATTTCTCTCTGCCAGCAGCAGCGGTGCTTAGAGATTAGGATGTTAGTGGGTTCATCTGCTCCTCCAGCACCAGGTTTCCTAACAACTGTGGTGACCCCTCCTGACCTTTTCTCTTACCACCATTTCATTAATTTCCCCGCTGGCAGAGAGGAAATCTTATTTAAATGCTGTATGTCGAAAATATGGCCAGAAATTCCAGCCCGTTCTCATTCCCAAGTACACTTTAAAGTATACTCTCAGTAAACTACTAGTTTAATCGTTTTTACCACCAGTATACTTTTAAGTTTTCTTTAAGTGAACTTATTGTACCAATGTTGCAACGGAACGATCAATTGGCTTTCACTTCTTATCAATATACGATCTTTGGCGTACATATCGTTGACCAAGCAGCACTCGCACTTACAGTTGTATATATCACTGCTTTTCTATTTAGTTTTTACTGCAAGTGTACTTGTAAGTTTTCTTAAGTGAACTTACAGTACTTAGCCAAAAATACTTTTCTGTATACTTGCTAGTATAAGCCATGTATACATAGACTTTTCTGTATACTTGTCAGTAAAAGCCAAGTGTACTTACACTTTTCTGTATACTTGTCAGTATAAGTCAAGTATACTTAGACTTTTCTGTATACTTGTCAGTATAAGTCAAGTATACTTAGACTTTTCTGTATACTTGTCTGTATAAGCCAAGTTTACTAGACTTTTCTGTATACTTGTCAGTATAAGCCAAGTTTACATAGACTTTTCTGTATACTTGTCAGTATAAGCCAAGTATATTAAGTATAATTTTGTTAAGTTTATCTCCGATGAGTACATAAAAAGTAATCTGAAAGCATACTCTCTTATTTTAAGTTTAAAAGAAGTATACTACTTGAATAAACTTCTTTTGTGTAAAACGTGTGCAGATGAAGACACAGTCAGATCCACCGTAACTGACAGAAAACATCACATTGAGGTGATTAAATGCTTGTTAGTGAAGCTGTGAGTACTTCCCCAGCTGTTGACTGTCAAAATAAGATGATCCAATGGACTTTTTAATTCCTACACTAGATGAATGAAGTGACATGAAGGCACCGAGGCTGTAAGTGGAAGCATCCTGGTAACAACCAGTTTTAAACAGAAAAAGCTGCAAATCTAAAGAGAGATTCAAAATAAATCTGTAAACTTTTATTTTTTCTGTCTTTATCTCCGATGCTCCTTCAGGTGTAGAAAATAATAATAAATTAATTATAAAGCACCTTTAATGTCCCTCTGTGCACCTTTTGAACCCCCAACTGTACTCTATTTATACTGCAATCAATCTCACATTGAGTCCATCAGCAACACCTGCCTCCCTCTCTCTCTCTCTCTCTCTCTCTCTTCTCTCTCTCTCTCTCTCTCTCTCTCTCTCTGATCTGTGTGATGCTCACTCGCTCGCTCGCTCACCTGGCAGGAAGCTGCAGATCCACAGCAGCAGAAGAAGGTGATAATAATCCATGAGTGAGTTTGAAATAGAAATAGACAGAGTGAGAGTGAGTGTTGGTGGGTTGATTCTTAACTGCTGCTCTGATGTGTGAAGGAGAAACAGAGAAGGAGGAGGAGGAGGAGGAAGAGGAGGAGGAGGAGGAGCACAGTAAACACTCCTCCTCTGTTGTTTTTAAAGAGCCTTTAACTTCACCTTACTTTCTTAAAACAGGAGCTGTAAAGTCTCTATTGGTGCACAAACAGGAAATGCCTCCATTTGTGTCTGTGACCAGATGTTAACATCTGTCCACTGCTACTTACTGAGGAGCACTGAGGATCCTGGGTAATATTTCACCTTTTAAATGACCACCTGTATACCAACTACTCACCCCGTGTTACCTTGAATACTTGAAGAAAACTTTGCTTTTCTCTCATGCCTTCACAGTGAACGGAGAATCCGACAACATGGACAAGTCTTGATGAGTTGAAGTAAATGTGGGCCGCATTCAACAACAACAAAACTACATCAAAATGATCAAACTCTCACACAACTAGTGCAGAATAATCCAAGTCTCATTTATCCAGTCGGATGTTCTCTACTTCACAAACACATGCATCTTCTACTCATCTGTGCAAGTCCGAAGTGTTTTCTGCACTATTTTATGTCTCAGCTTCTCATTTTTTTACTTGCGTGTTTTTGCTTTTTCTTCATATTTAATGAGCATTGTTGGAAGGAGGCTGAGATCTGAGACTTTCATTGCCAAAGACTGTTTCTCTATAATTGTTGTGCACATGACTGTAAATAACTTGAAACTTGATAAATAATTGTAAACCTTTGATAAAGCATTTATAAGTGGTGTATGATGAACTACAATGTGGTTCCTGGGGTGCTCCACAGTTCCTTCCACAGGAAGCCCGTTGAATTAGTATTATTTATAAGCTAAGTTAGACGACACATTTTGCAGTTTTGTGAACTATTTAGTTAAAAGACATAAGAAGTCACAGCTAGCATGCTACCAGCGTTAAGCTAAATATGCAGAAAAACTTTTCATTTAGAAGAAATATGTTATGTGACTCGTCAAACGCTAGTCTGGACTGTGAAAAACAGTAACTCACAGATAGAGTTTTATATCTATGCAGTAGCGTCTCTCCCATATCTGTGGTGGTGTTTCTATCATCCGTAAAGAGATGCATTTCCTTGCGTTGAACACTAGGGGTCATAATCCATATCAAAGAACGTATATTGATAAGAAGTGAAAGTCAATTGTTCGTTCCATGTCAACATCAGCGCCCAGCAGCAGAGCTACACTTCCGGCATATGTCAAAAAAAAGCACCAGAGTTTCGTTTCTTTGCTTCTGTACTCTTTGTCCGTATACTATACGGATTTACGGACACCAAACTAAACCATGTGAAAACGAGGCGTAAGCCTCAAACATGTCATTAAGAGAGGCGCAGCATGTTGACTCCACCTGTTGTATTTATAGAGCACTTTTCAGTCATAGAAATGCCCCTAAACTGTGACGTTGATGTTGTCAGACATTTTTAGAAAACAATAGAGCAGGAGAGATCCACTTAGTTTAGGACGCAGCAAACATGTTAAACGATGAATGATCACTCTGGTGCAATAATTAAATGATGAATGACAGGTCAGTTTTACCCACTATGATAATATGATAAGACTACTGAGAGAAGGAATACATGCACAAACACACAATAATCACTTTCTTGTCACTCTGCAGTGAATTGACAAAAAAAACAAAAAGTCTGAACCATAAACTGAACGGTTAACATTGTGGAGTCCCACAGTGCAAGTAACACACACACACGCACACACGTTCCCTCCCCGTCAATAAAAAGAAGCAGCGAGCTGGACGTCTGCAGGCTGCTGGAAATAACAAGTGGAAACTGAGAGTCAAAGCAGCGTTAAAGTGAAACAGACGACCTTTAAATCAGCCTGAGGGTCAGTGAACGCAACACCCTGTTACTGTCCAACATGTGTGCTGTAGTGGACACACAGAGAGGTGGACAGACAGACTGATGGACAGACTGATGGACAGACAGGCTGATGGACCGGTGGGAGCTGATCTGTCCTCTCACCAGCAACAATTCATTTCTTTTGCATCAAAAGAAATGAATATTTGAGGAGTATTTTAATCTCAAACAAAATCCCCAAAACAATCAATGATCTCATTGACATTTGGTTCCTGTTTCCTCTTCCTGTGGGCAAACTGCTCAAACATCCAGATGTTGGTACACATGTCCACCATAACGTCAAGTCAAGTCCTCGCCACCTCTTGCAGGATGTGAAGGGTTCTGACTCATGTAGACGTCCGACTTCCACTTGCCTTCTGCAGACATTCGCTCTCCTTGGTCAGCTCCAATGATGAGGCTCGTATTGTGAGTAGGAAGTAATTTATTCCACAAAAATAAAAATGAACTAAAATATATCCATATGCAATGATGAACTATCAAAAACTGACCAATTCTGCTGAAAATAACTGAACTACAGTCTACAATCTGCGGGCAGAAACATTTATGCCCCCATCCTGCTCCACTGAAGCAGTCTTAATTTCAATGGCATAACACAATGCACTTTTGCAATGAAGATCAAATACAATAAACTGTAAATAATACAACATGGCTCTTACAGAAGGTAAATGTCAATGACATTTATCGGCTTAAGATTTTAGGAAACACACTTATTCACGTTCTTGCAGTGAGTTAGATCAGGGGATTGACACCTCTCTCATATCTGTCCGGTAAAATGTTATACAGCGAATTAAAATGTAGAACTGTTCCTTTAAAAGTTGGATTGTTTGAAGTGAATGTGAAGGCAGACTTTAAGTCCTCAGTGAGAGGAGGCAATCGTGATCAAGTTATTCTGGAATTAATCTGAAAAAGAACATTAAACATTTCTGATTATAAATGTACGGGAAAAGTATAAAATATAAATTCCTGTCATTTTAAATCCCCAATGAAAACAATGAACATTATGCAGAAAGTCACTCAGAGACAAAAAGATCACAGCCAGGAGAATAAACTGCTCTGAGATCATTTCAACCACACAACTAACAATACTGCAGTAATGAACAGAGTCCTTTCATTTCCTGACACTCAACTAGCGCCACTAAATATTGGAACAATAATATTTTCATCACAGAGGACACAACAGAGAGTTAGAGGGTTTTAAATCAACCCTGTCTCCTACAAAATTATGTCCCCACACAACTAAACTGCATTCTCAATTATGTTACAAAGGGAAACGTATTTTCTCTTTCTGATTACGGTCACAGTTTTAAACAATTTTAAACACGTGGTTAAAGTTGTAAATTGAAACAAAACGCAACAAAACAACTTGGTTAGGTTTAGTAAAAAAAAAAACATCATGGTTTGGCTTAAAATGACAATGTTTGTTACGTTATTTAATTTACGGATGTAAATTCAAATAAGTCAACGTTGACTTTTAGTTTCATACGGGACATGAGCGGCGGTCTCCTGGGTGGAAGTCCTGTGTTTGTTTGACCCGTCCATCACCCGACCTCCTGCTCCCTGTCATTAGAAACGCAATGCAGCGTTTGGTTATACTTAGCTCCAAACTCTAGTGTCACTTCTGGTTGCAAGAAACCAATATGGCGACCGCCAAAAACCAATATGGCGACGGCCAAAAACCAAGATGGTGACGGCCAAAAACCAATATGGCGACGGCCAAAAACCAAGATGGCGACGGCCAAAAACCAATATGGCGACGGCCAAAAACCAATATGGCGACGGCCAAAAACCAAGATGGTGACGGCCAAAAACCAATATGGCGACGGCCAAAAACCAAGATGGTGACGGCCAAAAACCAATATGGCGACGGCCAAAAACCAAGATGGCGACGGCCAAAAACCAAGAAGGCGATGGCCAAATACCAAGATTGGGATGGCCAAAAACCAACACGGCGACGGCCAAAAAACAAGATGGCGATGGCCAAATACCAAGATGACAAAGGCCAACATGCCGAACTCAAGGCTTCAAAACCGCGGTCCACAAACCAATGGGTGACTCTGACTCCACTGATATCAAACAAGCAGAAAACTGCTACCAGTGATGGAAGAAGTATTTAAACCCTTTACTGCAGTAAAAGTACTAATACCACGCTGTGAAAATACTCCACTACAGGTAAACATCCTGCATTCAGAACCTGAACTTCAGAATGATTCAGATTCATCCTCTGGAGACCCTGAATGTAAACCTCTGACCTCAACCCGGTGATCCTGCAGCCACACAGACCAGGATGGACCGGAGCCTAAAGAGACAAAGGAAGCATTAAAAGAGAGCCGCTGACAGCCTGTTATGAAACAGGAGGAAAAATATAACCTGATTAATAATGAAAAGCAGTTCAAGATGGCCGATGGCGTGCTGGTTGAGTATTACATTCCTACAGAGAATGGAGCTGTTGGCTCTGTGCTGTCTGGAGGACGGGGCACGGCTGTAGATCTGTTTCCTGGACTGGTGTGAGGACTCGTCTCCTCCAGCAGCTGTCAGTAACAGGAAGGACGAGGAATCTAATCCAGATAATCTGGACCAAGATACTCTTCATCATCACAAAACGTGATGAGACGCAGAAAATGTGTTAGTCCCCACATCCGGTGAGTCTTCATCTGGATCAATATGTCCCCTTTTTTAATTCTACTTCCTGTTTACATCAATCCCTGTCAATCCCAGAATGCAGCAGTCAGATACATCGTTTATTCAAAGCTGATTTAAAGCATAACTTTGGTCCTTTATTTGCCAACACAACACGGAAGTGCCAAGCTCTGCAGTTCACCGAATGGCCACTTGAGGCTCCAGTTATGGCTGGAGTAAAGGAGGAAGTCAGGTGACGTAGTATAAAGAGAAGGACAAAAACACAGGACCTTCACCCAGGAGACTGTTGTTGGTGTCCCGTGTGAAACCAAAAATCAATGTTGATTTATTTTAAGTTACATACGTAAGTTAAGTTACGTAAAGTACATAACGCACGTTACGGATATAACTGCATAATAAACATACTTATTTTAACCCAAACCACGAGGGGGCTTTATAACCTATACTGCAACCAGCCACCAGGGGGCGATCCGCATGTTTTGGCTTCACTTTTGGGGAGATGGCTCGTTGTCCATCTTTATATACAATTTTATGGTGGTTACATTTTACTGTATGAGCTGAGTAAAATAACAGCTGAGCAGAATGAAAATATTTCCAAGAAATAAAAAAATTTAAATCACCACAAAAATGAAATTAATTGGTTGGTTGGTTTCTCTACTTTAGTTCTACTTGAAATTAGGCTTTTTTACAACCACATGATGTGACATCAGAAAAACAGGATATAGAAATAAAACCTCAAAATAAATGTGTTGTTTTAAGGAATATGCAGCTGGTTTTCTTAAACATATTTCATGTAGTTTGTCTGGAGTGCAGCTTGTTATTGTTGTTAGTGTGTACAGTGTGTCGGCAGCACTAATAAAGCCGGTCTGTGTGCTGCTGCCTCTGATCTTAATAAAGTGAAACGTTGTAAAACAGGGATGGACGGCTGCTCTCCTATAAACCAATAACACTGTTGACTCTGTGGTTTTCAGGAAACATGATGCATATATTATATATATATATATATATATATATATATATATATCTGCATGCTTGGTGACGCAGCTCTTTTATATTCATATTTAAAGAGAGAAGAAGTGGAATAATTGTTGTTACTACAGTATTAGGCTTGATGCCGTGGGAGGGGGGGGCTGGTCTGGTTTACGGTTACAGACGCTGGTTAACTGTTCCCAGATGGCCCGGTGGTGTCCTGGCCTGAGGAGCTCGGCATCAGGACAGACTGACGCTGGTAAAGGGCTTTTCCACTGCACACATATTTACTCCACACTCTGCTCTCACTGTTAACCCTCTGAGACTCTCAGGATCGATCCTGACTGACATTACTGTATCAGAGGCTGTAGCAGTTTTTCATTTTTAGAGCGAGAGTGAATGTCCTGGTATCATATGAAACTAGAAAACCTAATGAATCCATCGGTACCAACAATGTCATACCAGCTTGTCATTTAGGACGTTAAATAACGCTCCAAACTTACGCTAAATTTTGGGGAGGAAAAACTGTCATGGCCATTTTCAAAGGGGTCCCTTGACCTCTGACCTTTAGATATGTGAATATAAATGGGTTCTATGGGTACCCACGAGTCTCCCCTTTACAGACATGCCCACTTTATGATAATCACATGCAGTTTGGGGCAAGTCAAAGTCAAGTCAGCACACTGACACACTGATAGCTGTTGTTGTCTGTTGGGCTGCAGTTTGCCATGTTATGATTTGAGCATATTTTTTATGCTAAATGCAGTACCTGTGAGGGTTTCTGGACAATATTTGTCATTGTTTTGTGTTGTTAATTGATTTCCAATAATCCAATAATAATATATACATACATTTGCAAAAAGCAGCATATTTGTCCACTCCCATGTTGATAAGAGTATTAAATACTTGACAAATCTCACTTTAAGGTACATTTTGAACAGATTAATAAATGTGTGATTAATCTAATATGAGTCTCTTTTTCTCAGTCTCTGAGGGATGAAGCTCTTCTCATTATAAGCACACAGAACCACTAAATCACTGTTGTGCTCCTGTAGTCGTTGATCTTCTGTCTCTCCCTCCGTCACCTCTTTAATGACCAGAGAAAAACACGGACATGTACTTACTGCCACCTAGTGGACAGAACAGCAGAGGACAGAGAGCTCCTGACATGAGGGGGAGTCTGAAACACATATATTGATGTCTTCTTCACATATTTTAATGCAAAAATATATTCAATAGGTTTGAAATTTGTCATTGTGTCTAATCCAGGTGGATTAAGTTCCATTTGTGCTTTTGACGGGACAATACAGGCAAAAACATTGTTTTTCATGCCAGGACCAGTTTAGGGCATAGGCCATATAGGTGGTCGCCTAGGGTGCCACCTTCTGGGGGGTGCTGGTCACCCTCTAAAAAAATATATACATTTTTTGGCACCCTTTCTGTCTTTTCTGCATTGAGGTATCAAATAAAGAAAGAAAGAAAGAATGAAAAGCACTTTTCACCCTGTAACTCTCTTTCTCACACTTTTAAAGTAAATTGTAGTGAAACTGACTAAACACTTTTAAGCCAACAATATCAGGGACCAATTGTTTATTTATATTTTATTACACAGCTTTGTTGAATACTCGATTCTGATTGGTCAATCACAGCGTTCTATCGTCTGTTATTTCTTTATAACAGAGCTATATTACAGATTTTGAGCCATGCATGCCAAATTTAGGGTCATTTTTAATTAAGGCAGTTAGCTGAGGATAGTTGGTCTACATGGGGACACATTTAGCTGGTTTCTCTGTCGGTCCTGTCAGAGTGGCTGCAGCTCGTCGAGCGGTCGCTGCCCTCCACGGCTGCAAACTTCACCTTCCTGTGCGACCTCTGCAGACACAAACACATCCTCTGCTTCAGGGGTCATCCTGAGATAACGAGCAGCTCATAATGGCTGACACACAACAGTCAGGCTGCAGGAGGAGCGCCGTGGTCGGACATCGATTATCATTCAAAGGCTTTTTGTGAATCTGTGGGAGCCACTTCAGCATTCATTCAGTCCAGCAGGCGTCTCTTATCTCAGATACAGAGAGCCCACACATAACGACATGTTGTGTTAAATTTAACAGTTTTATTCCTGTAGTGTGTGGAGAGCAACGATTTGGCCAAAACAGCACACCTCACATTAATAGATTCATTCATCAACAATAAGAGTCCCACTGAAAAAAAACTGAAATCTCACAAAATATCTCGCGATCAAACGTTACTTTAGTGCAAACAAACATGGTGGACGACGGGCAGGAAGAATTAGCAACGTTTACTTTGTACTGAAAATTCAGGAAGGATGGATGGATGAAGTCATGGAGACACGTTAAATAAACACTACTCAACAAGTTGCTCCTCCATTTCTGAGCTCCATCTTACTACTACTTTATGCTTCACATTTAGCATTAGCTCATGCATTAGCTCATGCATTAGCCGCGGCCGCCATGATGACGGTGGTTGTCCTTCCTTCTTCAGTCAGCTTGGTTCTCTATTGGCTATCGTTCTTTCCCACGTGACCGCGTCATCGGCTGTCCTCGGGGTTCCCCACACACAACAGGATATCCCATCGTAAATATTGAACATGTTTAATATTTACCATTTGAAATCAGTGTGTCCAGGATGGACTTCTGAGCCGATCGGGGGATGTAAAAAACACTCTTAACATACCTCACACCACAGGAACATCTGGAAAGATCATCTTTAGAACCATCAAACAATCAGGGCTTTGCTGACCATCATCAGGAGGAATCAGACCTAAAATCTGCTTGATTCTCATGTAGTGTGTACCCGGCATTATAAGGACTGTGATAAATACAAATGCAGATCCCACTGTTCTGACTGCATAAAAAAGTCAACTCTTTACTCAGATTTTATGCTGGTGGTGTGTTCTTTATACTATCACAAGTAAAATTAGTTTTTAAAAATCTTAATACATCACCATACGGTATCTCAATATAGCACAATATATTGAATCGTAACCTCTGTATCATGATACGTTATCGTATCGGCAGATTCTTGCCAACACACAGCTCCAGTTTGGACTCACCTGTTTCTCTGCGAGCCCTCGAGGGTATCGGGAAATGCCGTCCCGCCGACGCTCCGCCCTCTCCCAGTCATCCAACCACAGCTGGTGGCGGTACTCTGACTGGCGAGACGTGATTCGCTGGTAGATGGCCTGATTCTGACGGCCGACCAGTAGAAACTCCTCCCTCCTCTTGTCAGCATTCAGACTGAGGAAGAAACACAGGAGGAAGATGGGGAAGCTTAATGGACGGGTAGAAATACATACATTTATTTGAAAACCGCATAGTTTAAAAGTCAATAAAACTCACTATACACGCATTAACGCTACCCGACGTGTATTTTTATGCTTTAAAGCTTTACATATCTGGTGAGCTTAGTGGAGCATTTAGCAGCTAAAGAGACAGATATTTCCCTCAGGAGTTGGTGGAGACCAAAAACAGAGCTAAAAGAGAGAGAATATTGGTCAAAAAGACTCCTGATGAACCATCATGTTGCTCTGTAACTGCTGGATGTGGAAATAAGCAACTGTTTGCTAACAAGGTCAACATATCAACTTAAAAAGTGATGATTAACGCCCATAGCATCACTTTATTTTACTAAGCAGGAGTGATTTTTTTGGTGTTTTGTTGCTGGTTGTCGAGGTGGATTTATAGCAGCTCCCTGAGTCCCAGAATAAAAGGTTTCAGAGAAGCTTTATAGCTCCTGTCAACATTAAAGGTTTTACAGCCCAGTGAGAGGGCAGATAAATACCAGAGACTGTCACCACCATCACACATCCACATCCAGATCAATAATTCAACAACGTAACAGAGCAGGACTGGTCACATCCATTATTTAAAGGTCCAACAAGGAGCCCTGGCATCATCATAGAAACGTTAAAGACCTCATGGGAGGAGAGAAACTCCATGAAGGTCACCGTGACAGCAGAATACAAACTGAGATGAACAACAGCTGTCAGTCATTGAATAAACTTCAGCTCTGTGGAATATACTGCTAAATATATATATATAAGATGTTATACTCTGGCTTCTTGTGCTGCTGATCACATGTAAATTGCAGTCATATGACGTCATGTTTCATGACATGTCATAACAATACTTACATGACAAGATAAGACAGGAGTTGACACAGCATGAGATGACATGTCATAAGAAGACAGGACATCACAAGACAAGACAGGATAAGGTATTGGCAAAATAATAACAGGAAATGACAAATCATGATATATCAGGACATTAAATAACAGAAAATGACTGGAAATGGCATGATATAACAAGGCGGGACATTACAGTACATGAGAGGACGTCATAACAAGATAGGACATGACATCACATTATGTCACAACCTATGACCTGGCATAATGTAGGACATGACAGAACAAGATATTAGATGACATAACAAGACATAACATTCCATTCCATTATATCACATCATATAACAAGCTATGACATAAAAAGACATGATATGACATGATATAATATAACAGAACATGACAGAAGAAGGCATTACGTGAAATATCAGGACAATACATAACAGGACATGACAGGAAATGGCTGATATAACATGACAGGACATAACATTACATAAGAGGACATAACATGTCGTGTCCTGACCGGATACAGCAGGACATGACAAACCCTAACATAACATGTTCTGTATTATGTGTCAGCATGTTGTCACCTCCTCAGGTGGTACTGGTTCTGATGGTCCACCAGGCCTTTAGAGCAGACTATGTTGGCCAGTTTGGAGGCCAGGAGGCGGTTGTCTCTGTCGATGATGGACAGACGCTCATCCTGCAGCTGAATCACAGAGACCAGGAGTTAAACCAGAGATATCTCCCACACTGTTCTGGTTTTAATGGGAACTGATTGACACCAGTCAGTGTACACTGACCTGTAGTTTTTTGAGTTTGAGCTGGACGTGAGCTGGCGTCCTCGCGCCCTTGTTGTCCACTACTGGCAGGGCGGAGCACACCTGGACAGGTAAACAGAGGAAAGCTGCAATGTGGATGCTGTTCTAACTTCAGATACTCAAACTTTAAACAAAATCTACAGATAATATGTACACTCTGTTTTTTAATAAACTCCCAATTTGGAGACACCCAACATTATTATTATATTCAGACTGAAGCGATGTTTCGCTTGCAATATTTGGATCTTTTGTGTGGTTCATGTTTATTGGACCCTCATGTCTGGTTTTATGGTTAATTTAACTCCTTTTCACTCAGAATGAGAGACAAACAGGATCTTCTGTCAAATAAAAATCCAAGAAAAAGACACAAAATGGGAAATGTTCAGGTGTTAATATGACTATCTTCTGTCTTCCATAAAGATGTTTATAATTAATATTAGAACATTCATTTTAGGATCAACTTCACATTAAATGTTAGTTAGATATAATCTGTAACTGACGGGTGCGTAAATAGGAAACTGTTTATTAATAATGTCGCCACAACAACATTATAATGTGAGAATGTGTCAAATACTGTGTTTAGTTTGTGTCTCTGCCCCCAAGTGGCCAAAAAAACAATTAATACAACTTTAACTGAGTAACTACAACAAGTATACAATGTATTTTCTATTCCTACTATTCTACTACTGTGAATACTTCTTATTTATTATATATTCCTTCAGGTAGACGTTACAGAGCCAGTAAATGTGAAAATAACCATCTATAGCACTACTGAAGAAGAAAACAGTTTAATCCAAGGAGACACTGTTGCATTTAGTTTTATGTGTTATGTATTATGGTTTTATGGCTTTTATGATTCTCTCCTGATTTTTATAATGCCTATGTATTTATATCTTTTATCTCACAGGGCATGTTCAATACTTAACATATCTTTTTTTTATTGTGTGTTTGGTTTACCACTGTATTACACTGACAATGAAGTAGATCTTATCTTATCTTATCTTATCTTATCTTATCCACCAAGTCCACCACTATTCAGTCCACCACCATTCAGTCCACCACTACTCAGTCCTCTACCACCACTCAGTCCTCCACCGCTCAGTCCACCACCGCCCAGTCCACTACCGCCCAGTCCTCCACCACCCAGTCCACCACCACCCAGTCCTCCACCACCACTCAGTCCACCACTACTCAGTCCACCACCACCCAGTCCACCACCGCCCAGTCCTCCACCACCCAGTCCACCACCACCCAGTCCTCCACAACCCAGTCCTCCACCACCCAGTCCTCCACCACTCAGTCCTCCACCACAACTCAGTCCACCACTACTCAGTCCACCACCACCCAGTCCTCCACCACCACTCAGTCCACCACCACCCAGTCCTCCACCACAACTCAGTCCACCACTACTCAGTCCACCACCACCCAGTCCTCCACAACCCAGTCCTCCACCACCCAGTCCTCCACCACTCAGTCCTCCACCACAACTCAGTCAACCTCTACTCAGTCCACCACCACCCAGTCCTCCACCACCACTCAGTCCACCACCACTCAGTCCTCCACCACAACTCAGTCCACCACTACTCAGTCCACCACCACCCAGTCCTCCACCACCACTCAGTCCACCACCACCCAGTCCTCCACCACAACTCAGTCCACCACTACTCAGTCCACCACCACCCAGTCCTCCACAACCCAGTCCTCCACCACCCAGTCCTCCACCACTCAGTCCTCCACCACAACTCAGTCAACCTCTACTCAGTCCACCACCACCCAGTCCTCCACCACCACTCAGTCCACCACCACTCAGTCCTCCACCACAACTCAGTCCACCACTACTCAGTCCACCACCACCCAGTCCTCCACCACCACTCAGTCCACCACCACCCAGTCCTCCACCACAACTCAGTCCACCACTACTCAGTCCACCACCACCCAGTCCTCCACAACCCAGTCCTCCACCACCCAGTCCTCCACCACTCAGTCCTCCACCACAACTCAGTCAACCTCTACTCAGTCCACCACCACCCAGTCCTCCACCACCACTCAGTCCACCACCACTCAGTCCTCCACCACAACTCAGTCCACCACTACTCAGTCCACCACCACCCAGTCCTCCACCACCACTCAGTCCACCACCACCCAGTCCTCCACCACAACTCAGTCCACCACTACTCAGTCCACCACCACCCAGTCCTCCACCACCACTCAGTCCACCACCACCCAGTCCTCCACCACCACTCAGTCCTCCACCACCACCCAGTCCTCCACCACTCAGTCCACCACCACTCAGTCCTCCACCACCCAGTCCACCACCACCCAGTCCCCCATCTTCCCCTCCCTCCTCCTCCTACCTTCCCGCGGTGGCTCTCGTAGTTGTTGTGGTCCCATCGCTGCTGCAGGTAGCGGTTGGTGACGGGCTTTAGCGGCTGGTAGGACCTGTGCATGCTGCAGGTCTGATGATAACCTCACACTCACTGCGTTCACAGTAGTCTAACCCAACAGGAGGTGTGTGTGTGTGTGTGTGTGTGTGTGTCTGTGTGTGTGTGTTTGTAGGCCTGGGGGGTTGTCACCATGGAGATGTACCCCTCTTTATCTCAGCCAGATAAGTTTCCTATTAATTATTACTGAGCTGAGGAGGCACACACACACATACACTCTCTCTCTCACACACACACACCTGAGGTTAATCTATTTATGGAGCTGTAGATTATATCATTAAACATCACAACATTCATCTATTGCACCATTTTATTTTTGATATCTAGATATTTGGATCAAAATATTAAAACAAAGTTTAACTAAATGTTTAAACTAAATGCAGTCAACACTGGACACTGATTGGCTGACAGCAAAAAACAAGGAAAACCTGCTAAGTGAAGGTTGGATTAAAGTCTGCAAACTGAACCACGACCAACTGTGATGGGTTCTTTCATTTATTCTTTCTTTCTTTCTTTCTTTCTTTAATTCATGCTTCCATTCATTCTTTCTCTCTTGCATTTATTATTTCCTTCTTTCTTTAATTCATCCTTTCTTTTATTCATTCTTTTGTTCAAGTTCAAGAAACTTTTGTAAGAGGTCAAAAGTCCAAAAGGTCGGAAACAACTGGTTTAATCTGTAACAATTCATTGTATTTTAGAAGTTTATCATATGTTTTTTTTATGTAAAATCTTAGTCTGAAAAGTAACAAGTAACTACAGCTGTGAAATAAATGCAAAAAAGTGCAGTAAAATGTACAATATTTCCCTCTGAAATGTAGTGGAGTGGAAGTATAAAGTAGCAAAAAATGTAGAAATAAATACCTCAAAATATTACATAAGTACAGTACTTGAGTAAATGTACTTAGTTACTTTCCACCACATCACTCCATACTTGTGTCTCTCAGCTGTTGTTGTTGTCTCTTGGCTTCTGTGTTCAGTCTCTTTGCCTAAATATGATGTAAACTCAAACTGGCTGCAGTTTCTATTCTGACTTCATCCTGTTAAAGTTGTTTTCTTGTGTTTACATGGCAGCAGGTCAGAGCAGGAATAAACAGCCGTGTCAGGTCGTCTGCTGCAGAATAATCGAGCTGCACGAGAGATTAAACACAACCGGAGCTGAACGAAGACATTCCTCGTCCACACAGTCTCCCCACGGAGGCTGCAGCCCAGAGACGGAAATAATGACGACGGACCAACAACTCTGTGCTTTTATTGAGCCGTCAGCTCCAGTTAAACTGGAGGAGAGGAGTGTGCGGCGAGCCAGGCCTCTCGCTCTGGAGAGGGTTGTGTTTCTTGGCAGGTGTAGCTGGTGTGAAACCAAAACCTCAGTCATCTATTTCACAGTTAGTTGTAGCCTCAGTGATGCCTTCTCAGTCCAATCTCCCATCCAAGATTGTTCAGGCAGGACGGCCAGGTTTGCAGTGAAATATTTGTAAGAAGTGGAAGAAAACTGAGATGTTTCACAATTAAAGTGCCTCCTAGAGTGTGGAATGAGCTCATTGTTGCCTCTTGTGGCCATTGGGGTAAAAACAGCTACTACAGCTGCAGTTCTCACCAGGCGGCAACCTCTGGGTCTGAAAAGTGAAGCCAATGCTGAAGTGCCTTAAACCTGCATTCTCTCTAATAGCCAGCAGGGGGCGACTCCTGTGGTTGCTAAAAGAAGTCTGATTCTATAGAAGTCTTTGAGAAAATGAGCCTACTTCTCACTTGATTTATTAACTCAGTAAACATTGTAAACATGAGTTTATTATCTCAATACACTAGTTTCAAGTCTTCTTCAATACAGCATGATGTTCATTTAGTAAATTATGGTCCCATTTAGAGTCAAATAGACCATAAAGCAGGGGATGCTTTAGGGTGGGGCTACCTTGTGATTGACAGGTCGCTACCACGGTTTTGTCCAGTCTGGGAAAAGTCTGCGTTTTCGTCTTACAACTGTAACCCTTTCACAGTGTGTTTTCAGTTAATCAGAGTTAATTATAACCTTTTTGGTCACCTAAAAAAAAGCCTTATTCAGCATTCAGTTGTACTTAGCTCCAACCAAGATGTCGACGGCCAAAAAGTCAAGATAGCGACTGCCAAAAAACAAGATAGCGACGACCAAAAAACCAAGATGGCGACGGCCAAAGACCAAGACGGCGACGGCCAAAGACCAAGCTGGCGACGGCCAAAGACCAAGATAGTGACTCCCAAAAACCAAGATGGCGACAGCCAAAAACCAAGATGGCGACGGCCAAAAACCAAGATAGCGACGACCAAAAAACCAAGATGGCGACGGCCAAAGACCAAGATGGCGACGGCCAAAGACCAAGATGGCGACGGCCAAAAACCAAGATGGCGACGTCCAAAAACCAAAATGTAGACGGCCAAATACAAAGATGTCGATAGCCAAAAACCAAGATGGTGACGGTCAAATACAAAGATGGCGACGGCCAAATACAAAGATAGCGACGGCCAAAAACCAAGATGGTGACGGCCAAAAGCCAAGAGAGCTCCCTCATTGTCCCGTTGGTTTGTGTCACACAGGAGAATATAACCAACCTGCTGTATGTTTACAGAAGTTTTTGTGTTTTCTTGCAGCCGCCTGTTGTTGGCTGCTTGATTTAATCAAGGTAAACTCAGTGGATCATTATGTATAATGGCTTTGCCCTTTGGCACGACACTTTTTAAATTAAAGGCTGAAGATGAAACACACACACACACACATCTGTCCTGCTGCCTTCAGATGACTGCAGGGATTTAATAAACTGAAGGGTTTTTATACGGCTGAGAAAGAAGCTGTGGATAAAAGAAATCAATCTTTAGTTCGGTGCTGACTGCCTGAGTATATTTATCTCACTGCCTCTTTATATATATACAGTATATATGTTCTTAAGATGCCTTTGTACAAAGTATTTCCTTTTATTTATTGTATATAACTTACTCTTTTTAATGGAGCTTCCCAGCAAAAAGTATTTCACACTATTGTACTTGTATAACCGGTGTGAAAATAAACATCTTGAATCTTGAATCTTGAGTGACGAACATAAGTGTTAAACTTGTAATTTGATGCTGATCTAGTTGCATCTTCAGTGTTTCATTATGTTATTATTTCATTAATTTTTTGCATTAGTCGGCAATGGTCTGTAGCTGCTACAAGTTTCCATCAAGTATTTAGTTTGCACTTGTTGATGAATCACCAAACAGACCTGTGATCAATGAGAGACAGTTTTCACCAAAACACCACCTCAGCTTCCAACCCGTTCTCACTCACAACTCATCAAATATGGCCATATATGACAAATCAAATAATAACAAAATTTAAGGTTAAGTTTAAACCTGCAAATAAGAAGTGGACGTAGTCACAGTGACGTCACCCATTGGTTTGTGGACTACGGTGTTGAAGCCTCAAGTTTAGCATTTTGGCTGTCCCCATCTTGGTTTTTGGCCGTCGCCATCTTGGTTTTTAACCGTCTTCACCTTGGTTTTTTGTCCGTCACCATCTTGGCTTTTGGCCGTCGCCATCTTGGTAACTTTGATGAACTGAAAACACACTGTGAAAGGGTTAAAGTTCCAAGACGAACACACGGACAACTCCCAGACCGGACAACGCCATGGTAGCAACCTGTCAATCACAAGGTAGCCCCGCCCTAAAGCATCCCCTGCTTTATGTTCTATTTGACTCTAAATGAGACCATAATTTACTAAATGAACTTCATGCGATTGAGACCATAAACTCGTGTTTACAATGTTTACTGAGGTAATAAATCAACTGAGAAGTTGGCTCATTTTCTCATAGACTTCTATAGAATCAGACTTCTTTTAGCAACCAGAGGAGTCGCCCCCTGCTGGCAATTAGAAAGAATGCAGGTTTAAGGCACTTCAGCATTGGCTTCACTTGTCAGACCTGGAGGTTGCCTACTGCTCTTGAGATTCGTCCATTTCTGAACTGTTTTTCATGTAATAATAAAAAAAAATTCTGTGATGCTCATCCAATAAACAGAGCTGAAATGTTCTGCATCATTTAAACCTGGTTGTCTGAGTGTTGCTTGCTCACGTGTTTAATTGTAACGCAGGTGATCCATGATCTAAATTATAATGCTTCTCTGAGTGGAAGCCTCTCTGAATAGGAGTCGGTTAGAAATGACTAGAATATAAAACCCACTAATGTTTATTCTCCTCTGAATACAGATGGAACCGGACACCAGAGGCAGATTTCAAAGAATAGTTCAATATGCTGTTCAACACTGCATCGAGGACACCATGTCCTCTGATTTCAGCTCTGTGTGTGTGTGTGTGTGTGCAGGATTAATTGAGCATGTTTTGCCACTGAGTGGGTGTGTGTTCTCTTCTCTTGCTGTGATGAAACGCCGTGGGGAATCCATTTATTTTGAAGTCTGCTTATTATGCTCTACAGTGGAGAGAGACAGGACGGACAAGAGACATTCAGGGGGAGTGAAGGAGAGAGAGAGAGAGAGAGAGAGAGAGAGAGAGTGTTGCCTCAATGCTCAGAGTGGGAAATGAAGAGTTTATTTAATGGGGGAAAAAGGGACTGGAGCACACTGATTGACTTGCAGCCTTTAATTGTGCAAACGTTTCAACACTACTGTGTCTTCATCAGAGAAAAGAGGACAAACACACAGTGCTGGAGGGAGTATTCAGATCCTTTACTGCAGTAAAAGTACTGATACCACACTGTAAAAATACTCTGTTACATAAAAAGCTTTAAATGTAAGAATGACACCTGTGGCCGTTAAGTCAACAACAGTCAGCGTCCTGTTACTCGTGCTTGTGCTCGCACTACGTAGACGCGAGCGAGCATCGGTCAAAACAGTGAGGCGACACACACGAGACTGAATGTGATTGACAGCTAAAACCACAATATCACTAAATATTTCCCATGCTTGGCAGTAATGTTAGCTTACTTGTCCAATAGGAATTTTGCCAGCTTGGGGTCCGTTTTGATACCCAAAACCAAACGAAGGTCCCACCATGAATCGAAGGCCCGGCTGATGTTGATCCTAGTTTTCCCCCCCGACGTCGGTCACGTTCTATGGTCTATAGTCACACTGTACTTTGAGCTAAATGCTAAAATGAGCATGCTAACAGGCTAAACTAAGATGGCAAACATTATACCTGTTGAAGGCCAGCATGTTATTGTAACTGTGAGCGTGTTAGCATACTGATATTAGCATTTAGCTCAAAGTACAGTGTGACCATAGACTCTTAGTCAGACCCAGTTGACCCCTGAACCACTTCAGTAGGTGGCCCATGGATGTATTGTAAGAACTGGATACCGAATTCCAAGATGGCGCCCATTCATCCCAATATAAGTTGCTCACAGTAATTTTGATACCCAAAACCAAACGAAGGTCCCTCCATGAATCGAAGGCCCGGCTGATGTTGATCCTAGTTTCCCCCCCCGACTACAATTGCCCCTCGGTGACAAATAAAGTGATTTGAATTGGATTGAATTGAATTGATTTGAATGTAGAAAATGAGTAGGGGCGCCCATCGGCATTTTTTTTAAAACATTATTATTATTTTTTTAGAGGGCGACCAGCGCCCCCCCAAGAAAGTGGCGTCCTAGGCAACCGCCTATATGCCCTATGCCTTAAAGGTCCCATATCGTGCTAATTTTCAGGTTCATACTTGTATTTTGTGTTTCTACTAGAACATGTTTACATGCTGTAATGTTAAAAAAAAACTTTATTTTCCTCATACTGTCTGCCTGAATATACCTGTATTTACCCTCTGTCTGAAATGCTCCGTTTTAGTGCATTTCAACAGAATTGCAACGGAATTGCAACGGAATTGCAACGGAATTGCGTGGCCTGGCAACAGTTTGGGTCCATGTTTACTTCCTGTCAGCTGATGTCATTAACATACACTGCAACCAGGAATAAACTGGGACACATTTAGAATGTTTACGTTTAAAACCGTGTAATGGTCTAAATATTGTATATTTGTGCCATCACAAATGGACAGAAATCCTAACGGCTTGTTTCAAACGCACAATTTCTGCATACGGGCTGTGTGTATTTCTCTGTATATTGAGCGCTTCGATACTTTCAAAGTATTTATCAAGCACTTAAACCTGCTTTATAATATAAAAGACATGAAAATCTTACATTTTACAATATGGGACCTTTAAACCGGCCCTGGGTGGTGTGAATCCAGTCCAAAAGTCCACTGAATCCAGGTCCAGTCGGTGGCTGCAATCCAGCCAAACCCAGTCCAGGTCCAGTGACTCCATTGATCCAGTGTTCCTGGGTTTGGTTGCATGCATTGTACCTTAACAGCCATTTAGCCCCACAGTGCTGTTTGTCTGTCTGTTGCTTGTCTGTTGACTTGACGTGGGGGGGGTAACGTTGACTCTGGGAACTCTGGGAATATCACATCCACTCATGGAATATCTGGGATTAGTCTTGTTTTCATCCAGACCCGAGAAGTGACTCCAAAATGTCGGTGTTTCCCGCTCTGCTTTCCCCGTTTTCTCTCCGGGATGTGACCGTGTGATGGCTGCGGTCCAGTGAACTGGGAGCACGTTGGCTGGTTCTCTCTCTGACGGCTCAATCCACCAGTTTGTGGGAGCTGGTTTTAACTGTTTCTTACTGGGATTACCGGGACTTTATGGCGTGCACATGAACGGTGGTCGGATAGGGATTATAAACGTGGTAAGTGGACGCTGTTGAAGTTGTCTCTGTTGGTGTGATTTTTGGATGCAAACGCGGGATAGATAGCCTGGTAGCTATCTATCCCGGTGGGTTAGCTGCTTAGCTCAGCAGGGCTAGCTGCTGTCTTTGTCTGGAGAGACCGGGGAGCTAAGGGGCATGCGTCCATCATCGGACACGTCAAGATTTTTCAAGATTCACTTTATGGTCATTTCACTGAGTATTTTGCATACACAGAAGAAGGAAACGAAATATTGTTTCTCTCCCAGCAGCTCCCAGTGTCAGTGCATTAAGGATTAAGGATAGAATAAATAAGTATTAAAATTAACAATACCTAAAAAATGACAATAAAAGAATAAAATAAGTAAAGGCACAATTTCACACAATTTGCAGTCATACACCCAATTTGCAGTCGTCTTTAGCAGCAGAGAAAAAGTGCATTTATGTCCATAGTAAAGTGCTGTTTTGCATAACTAGTCCCCATCTGACCCAGCTTGTTTCCTTTTACCTGAACCACTACCATACCTGAACCACTACCTCCACACTCCTGAACCACTACCATACCTGAACCACTACCTCCACACTCCTGAACCACTACCATACCTGAACCACTACCATAACTGAACCACTACAATACCTGAACCACTACCTCCACACTCCTGAACCACTGCCATACCTGAACCACTACCTCCACACACCTGAACCACTACCATAACTGAACCACTACCATACCTGAACCACTACAATACCTGAACCACTACCTCCACACTCCTGAAACACTACCATACCTGAACCACTACCTCCACACTCCTGAACCACTACCATACCTGAACCACTACCATACCTGAACCACTACCCCCATACTCCTGAACCACTACCATACTTGAACCACTACCTCCACACTCCTGAACCACTACCATACCTGAACCACTACCCCCACACTCCTGAACCACTACCATACCTGAACCACTACCCCCATACTCCTGAACCACTACCATACTTGAACCACTACCTCCACACTCCTGAACCACTACCATACCTGAACCACTACCCCCACACTCCTGAACCACTACCTCCACACTCCTGAACCACTACCATACCTGAACCACTACCTCCACACTCACATCAAACACAGTAACAGCAGCCTTTCCCTGTTTTGTGTAACAGTTAGTCACACTTATCAGTAGCTAGGTTACAATGATATCTGTTTAACTGGGATGTTTAGCATGTTTTCAAGCTATTTTAGCATTTTAGAAACACTTGATTGCCAATTTTACTAAATCTATAACCTCCCTTTGACTATTTTGATTGCTTGCTGTGCAGCGAAACTGGATTAAAATTATGATTTAAAAGGGGTTAAGTGGGGGAAATGTAAACGCTTGTCCGATAATGGATCTATGTGTTTGACAGTGGAGGCTTGAAAGCGCCGCATCGGTTAATTTGTGCATCACACGACAGATAGGACAGTTAGGTCAACAGCTGAATAAACCATCTGTATAATGTTATGTAGGGGGGGTATATATGGTTTGTCAGCTGTCAATGCAGGTGTTGTTCTTGTAAAAATGGTCGGTTAATCGCAAAGTTACACGGAAAAACACTCAAAATCTCACCCATCCTAGCCCTAAGCAGCACCGCGTCCGATAATGGATCTCGTTAGCCTGGTAGCGGGCCACAGTGGGCCTCGGGACTAGCTGCACAAGTTATGCCAAAAATACCTTCATATTATTCGATGTTGCACTCTTAAGTGGATGTTATCGTGTGTGTTTGAGACTAATGTTATTGTAGTGTGTTGCTGTAAGACGTTATTAGCGTGCGTGTTAGCTTTGAAGGGCAGTGAGATCCAGGGCCGAGCAGTCAGCTACCGCTAGCTATGCTAAGCTAAGCTAAGCTAAAGGTAGCTAGGTTAGCTACTAGCTCCGTGGGACTGCTGTGTTTGCAGCAATCTTCTGTTTCTTTACGTGTGAAATTAGCCACCATAACCTCTCACAGATTATTAACATTCAATTAGTGTCTGTTTTCTTGTCCCCCACCATCGAAAACAGACAAGCACTGAGCAGTAACGTGGCTAACCTAAATGCAGGCTAACTACATGATATAAATATCCTCTGAACAGGGTTACCAGGTTCAACTTTATTTGTATCTTACAGCACAATTGACATGAAAGTTATGATTTTGTTGCTGTTATTAAAACATGCTAATTATAATATGACATATAGGCTCATTTTAGCATGATTGCATAACACAAGCTAGTGTTGAAGGCCTGTTACATTAGTTACTAGGAAGAAAAAGACTACTTAGTTGTAATAGTTTAGTGTACATCACTAAATCTCAGACTTTTTGGGGCCAGGGACCCCTTACAGGGGAGAATCTTCCAAGGACCCCCTCCTAAACGTAACACTGATAAAGCATAATGCTTACTACCATTTGTACTATTCAATACTAGGTCTGGGACAATACCTCCAGATTCGATTCTACCACAATACTTTGGTGCCGATTTGATATGTATTGCGATTTTTAAGTATTGCGATTCTACAAGTATTACGATTCGTTATTGCCATTTTTGTTAACTTTTTTTTAACTTACTTACTTTGGAAAATCTCTAAATTAATCTAGTAAAAATGTTTGATTTTCAGCATGTATGTAGTCACAGATATCCTGAAGTCAAATATATCAGTCATTGTCAGGGATTATTTATTAAACATTTCCAGCAATTTGATTCAAATTGCATTTGGACTCAACTTCACAGCATTTTTAGTCGACATTTCAAGTAATTGATCTTAAAAGATTTCAGAAAATGAACAGTAACAAGACTGGCATAGCCCTAATAAATCCAGATATTTAAATTTACAAGTCTCAAGATGACTTTCAGTAAGTGCTTCAACTTATTGCTGTGTGTCACAATCATATCAGAGTTTCTATTGGCCCAAAGCTAACGTGGGTGGGAGTAATGGACACAATATGCTTGTTTTAGTGGCGCAAATGGTCCCCATCTGTAGATATGCACTTTTTATTGATACAGCACAATTTTATAATTTATATCTAATTGCTTCGTGGACCCCCTGACAGAGTTCCACGGACCCCACTTTGAGAATCACTGTTTTAAATGCCTTAAAGTTACTCTGTCAGGGTGTGCGATTTTCATTTAACCTACCTAAAGTAATTCATCCACCTTTTTAAGTGCTGCATTATGTGTTAATTCCATTAACAGGACACCAATTTAACTGTGAAGCAACATTAGGGATTACATCTGAGAATAGGCAGCATGTTTATCCTTCTAGTAAATGTGTGAACACATACCGGATATCAGTTAATGTTGTGGGAGGTGTAGATATTCTGTAGGTGTCTGACTTGTTCTGTTGAACCATATGATTCAATCTGTTTATCCAGTATCATAATTACTATATGATGACTTCTTTCAGCGTTGTGCGTCAGTGAGTTTGTGGCCTTGAGAGTCAAAGTAGTTTTACATAATGATGAACAGACTCTGGATCAGTTTCGTCCCATCGGCCATCACTCTGATGAACACTTGAAATCAGTCATAGACTAAAACATTCACTCACTTCCATTATGATTATATTTTTACAGTTAAAATGTACACCGTATTTAACATGTACATTATATCATCATGCACTGTCACTGTTCATATAAATCCTACATGCTGTATACTGTAGCCTACATATTCACCTGTTAAATATTTATTTCTTTGCACTATTTATATTGTTTACAACTTACAGAAACACTTGACTTGTATATAGATTAGGGCTGTCAGTCGATTAAAATATTGAATCGCATGATTGTCCATAGTTAATCGTGATTAATCACACATTCTTTATATGTTCAAAATGTACCTTAAAGAGAGATTTGTCAAGTATTTAATACTCTTATCAACATGGGAGTTGGCAAATATGCTTGCTTTATGCAAATGTATGTATATATTATATATTATTATTATTATTGGAAATCAATTAACAACACAAAACAATGACAAATATTGTCCAGAAACCCTCACAGGTACTGCATTTAGCATAAAAAATATGCTCAAATCATAACATGGCAAACTGCAGCCCAACAGGCAACAACAGCTGTCAGTGTGTCAGTGTGCTGACTTGACTATGACTTGCCCCAAACTGCATGTGATTATCATA
>CAKALU010067679.1:17550-37769 GCA_916700995.1 Hozukius guyotensis | reverse complement strand
TAGACGTATATTGTTTTTCTTCGTAATTATATAATAGGTCTGAGGAAAATGTTGATATTCCCAACAGCCTCATCTTTTACCTCTGTCATTATGCCTTTGCATTTCCTGCATTATGTTACCAACTTGCTAAATTGTTAGCCTCTGTGGCTTCTAGACACCGACAGTAATATTGCCGTTGCTTCTCACAACTTAACCACTTGAACACCAAGCATATCGTGTACACGACTTCCAATGTTGTAAACACAAGCTCACGAGTTTCATTTGAAGGCACCATTTTTTCTGAAGTAATGATTTTAAATGACTAAGTTTATCTTACAGTTTCTGCTTTCAGACTATTTTGTATAAATGCCAAATCGTTCTGTTATGATTATTTCCAATAAAGCTGAGCAAAACATGTTGTAGCAGGTTTTTTTGTAGTTGAAGTTCATTTTTCAGTAAATGAAACTGTTCTGCGGTTTATTTGAGAAGCTTTTAAATAATGCGAGACTGTGCAGACCAGAAACACCAGTTTCCTGTTTTCTACACCATCACCCAAGAAGGAAGCAAGACACGTTTTTTTTTTTTTTTACATCCGTACAAATAACACTCTGCCTGGAGCAGCCGCTGTCACTGTGTGAGTCAGATAGTTGTTATTGAAGCGGGTAAGAGTTTCCTTTTAATCTGTTTGATTTTAATATTAACCCTGACTGAACATAGTCATTCTATATCGGAAAGAATGTTTTTTAATATAGTTTGACCAATTCTTTGATCCGCTGGAAGTAAATGACTGTAGGCTACAGGAAAGTCTCCGTCTCATGTCCAAGACCAAGAGAAAGACCATTGATGAGGAGTATCAACTGACCGAAATCACGCAGGCTACGAGGGAGATGAGAAAAACATGGAGCAAAAGAGTGTTGCTGATAAAACAGACGAGGTCTCTCGAGGTAAGGATGTCAAATTAAGATTCTAAGGCAATGAAAGGACCCTGTACCACGATTCATGAAGTGAAAAAAGGGTGCTAAGGAAGAGTTCAATTCCAAAACTGTAAATATAAAATTCAGTTGAGAAACAATTAACACGTTGATAACCTAAAAAGCACCAGAAAAATCTTAAAGAGGTCCTATTATGCTCATTTTCAGGTGCATACTTGTATTTTGTCTTTTGCTGGCTCACTCTGTTGTGATTGGTCAACCGAGCCAAACTCCTTGGACTTTGCTCTAAGTAGCTTTGTTTTGAGGGCGAGCCAAACTAAACGCTAGGCAGGTATTATGCAAATGTGTTACTTGGTGACATCACCACGTTACGGAAGAAAAGGCGGGACTTCAAGCAAGGTGTTTCAGGCAGTTCAGGAGCATTGTTTCTGTGGGGGAGAGTAACTCCCTTTGGAGTAGACTTTGGGCTTTTGTAACTTTGCAGACCTTTGACATACACAAAAAAACTATATAACACACTAAAGGAAAGGGGAAAAAAGCACAAAAGTATAATAGGTCCTCTTTGATGATCATTCACTGCACTTTTTTTTGCTCCAGTTTTTTTGTAACAAACTGCTGAAATTGAGTATTGTGGTTTCTTTCAGAGTCAGTTCCCTCTAATCAGGCTGAGGTTCATCATTTCGAACCCAGCTACACCGCTCAGAGTGGAGGCAACGTGGTCGCTCCCTTCATCATTGGTTCTAGCATTGGCAACATAAACATCAATATCATCTCAACGGGCCAAGGTAGATATATAGGCTAAGACGTCGTGGGAGTAGCTGAAACTGGGGTTTGGGCTCTGCTGATGTTCTTCTTCTTTTGCAGGGTCTATGGTTTCATCAAAAGAAGCATTGAACCATGACACTGCAGACAGCTGCGGCTCTCTGCAGCCCCAAAGTGAGTACGACCGCGTTTAGGAACTGGACATATTGACAGCCTTGAATCTTAAAAATGAGAAAAACCCAGAATAACCTTTTGAATGCATTTCTTCATTCAGACGATAAGATCGCAGAGAAACTGAAAGCTACTCTGAAGAGGAAGTTCGGCCACCTGCTCGAGGTGATGACGACGGAAGCGAACAAGATACCTCTCAATAAGATCTACACAGAGCTCTACATCACTGTGGGAGGAAGTGGCGAAGTCAATAAGGAGCACGAGGTGAGACAGATCGAAATGGCGTCCAGGATAAATGTGGCCCAGGAGGAATCAATCCACTGCAATCAGCTCTTTGATCCGCTACGGGGACGAGACCCCGACACAAGAACTGTGATCACAAGGGGAGTCGCTGGCATCGGAAAAACCGTATCCGTCAATAAGTTCACTCTAGACTGGGCTGAGGGGGAGGCAAACACCAACCTGGCATTTGTATTTCCTCTCTCTTTCCGAGAGCTGAATCTAATGAGAAATAAAAACTTCAGTCTGGTGGAGCTTCTCAGTGTCCTCTTCCCCGAAACAAAAGACACAGGAATCTTTACTAACTGTAACAACAAAATGCTCTTCATCCTCGATGGTCTGGACGAGAGCCGCCTGTCTTTGGACTTCCACAAAATTGAAATATTGTCTGATGTGACGCAGACGACCACGATCGCGGTGCTTCTGATCAACCTCATCAGGAGAACACTGCTTCCTTCTGCTCTTGTTTGGATAACATCTCGCCCGGTAGCTTCCAGTCAGATACCTCTGGAGTACGTTGATCTAATGACAGAGGTGCGAGGGTTCAACAACCCCCAGAAAGACGAGTACTTCAGGAGGAAAATCAGTGACGAGAGGTTAGCGAACAGGGTGATCGCGCATGTGAAATCCTGCAGGAGTCTTCACATCATGTGCCACATACCGGTCTTTTGCTGGATGGCGACGAGTGTTCTTCAGAAGACGTTGCTGACGACAGACAGTAAAGACACGCCAAAGACCCTCACTCAAATGTACATACACTTCTTGTCCTTGCACGTGGAGAACATGAAGAAGAGGCTGCCGGGGAGGAGAGAGTCAAACGCCGACTGCCTCAGAGCTCACATCATCTCGCTGGGTAAACTGGCCTTCAAAGAGCTCGAAAAGGGCCACTTGATCTTCTACGAGAGCGACCTCATCCATAATGGTATAAAAGTCACGCAGGCGTCGATGTTCTCAGGAGTCTACACGCAGATCTTCAACGAGGAGATGACACTGTGCAAGGAGAAGATGTTCTGCTTTGTGCATCTGAGCGTCCAGGAGTTCTTCGCTGCGTTGTACGTCTACCTCACATTCAACAACGACAACATCAACGTCTTGGTTAAGAAGTCGTCCCCTTTGAGGTTTTTCCCGTTCAGAGATTCATCGGAGCTCATCCTCTACAAAGAAGCAGTAGAAAAGGCTTTGCTGTGCGAAAATGGACATTTTGACATCTTCCTGCGCTTTCTGTTGGGCCTGTCTCTGGAGTCCAATCAGACTCTGTTGAAACATCTAATGACCAGCAACCGAACGAACCAAAGAACAAGAACGGAGATCATTAAACACATAAAGCAGAAGATCAAGGAAAGTCGGTCCCCAGACAGATGCCTCAATCTCTTTCACTGTCTCAATGAGCTGAACGACCACTCTCTCGTGGAGGAGATTCAGAGCTACCTCAGCAAGGGCAGTCTTAACAAAGCCAAACTTTCACCTGCCCAATGGGCCACTCTGGTCTTTGTGTTGCTGACGTCAGAAGAAGAGCTGACTGTGTTTGAACTGAGCAACTACACCAGGTCAGAGGAAGGTCTTGTGAGGCTGCTGCCTGTCGTGAAAACAGCCCAAGTGGCAAAGTAAGTGATTTCTAAAAACAGTTAAAACATAAAGCAAGCTCTAAAATTTTGTTTTGCCCCTGAAGAAAAATCAATTGAAAAACTTAAAGGTACTCTATATTATATCCAGAGCATTAATATAGCAGCAAACAATTATTTGCAATGTAAAGATATAAAGAACCCCCCCCCCCCCAGGTTAACACTGTTAGCTCTGTCATCACGGTTGTCGTTGTTTTCACTGTTAGCACCTTTAGCTACGAGCTAGATAAGACTGTCAAGCCCCCAATTGTGGGGTCAGGTGTGACTAGGTGGTGAAAATAGTGGAGCATTTAGCAGCTAAAGAGACAGATATTTTCCTCAGGAGTTGGTGGAGACCAAAAACAGAGCTAAAACAGAGATAATGTCGGAGAGGCCAGAAATACAACACCAAATGAATAATAATGTTGCTGCTGGATGCGTAAATAAGCAACTGTTTGCTAAAAGATTTGCTTTATCAACTTAAAAAGTGATAAAATGTCAATGTGGTGTTAACAGCTTGTTTCTGCTGCCTCCACATGGCCAAAATTATGGCCAAAGTTATTTAGGTTTAAGGTTTAAAAGTGCGGTGTGTAGGAGTTGACGGCATCTAGCGGTGAGGTTGCAGATTGCAACCAACTGAAACTTCCCCCTTTGCCAAGCATGTCGGAGAACTACGGTGGCCGAGGCAAAAACATGAATGGCCCTCTCTAGAGCCAGTGTTTGGGTTGTCCGTTCTGGGCTACTGTAGAAACGTTGCGGCCGGCACCATGAAGAGGACCCGCTTCGTATGTAGATATAAACGGCTCATTCTAAGGTAATGAAAAGGTTTCTGCCAATAGATCTCCCAAAATGCACTGTTTTACCTCAAATATCAATAATTTATTCCAAATGATGTCAGTGGTAATAAATGATAAATCGGCATGATGTTAGGTGGCTTGTTACATTGCAGTTGCCTAACATTGTTTTGCATGAGACTCCACCTACGTAGCTCATATTCCAAGTAAGCAGGGGTGAATAATATGTCTAATCTCAACAGAGGGGGACATTTCTTTATGACTTTACTTACCTTTCTCATACTGTCTTTCCTCCTGCAGTCTAAATGCATGTAATCTCACTAAGAACTGCTGTGAAATCCTGGCGAATGAAATCAAATCATCCCAAATTCGGGAGCTGGACCTGGGTAACAACAACCTGACAGATGCTGGAATAACACTGCTCTCTGGTGGACTGAAGAGCAGCAAACTGGAGACACTCAGGTCAAAACCCCAACAAGTGTCTTTCTTTTTTTTTCCCAAAGTCAAATAATGTTTGTATTTAGTTTGAAGCAAGTGTTGTTTTTAAAATTTTCTGTATTTTCTGTTTGTTCAGATTGAAGAGCTGCAACCTGACAAAGCACAGCTCCATTGCCCTTGCCTCTGTTATCAGCTCAGCTTCCTGCCAGCTGAAAGTTTTGGACGTCTCTGACAATGACTTTCAGGACACAGGAGTCAAAGAGCTCTCTGATGGACTGGGGAGTCCTCACTGTAAACTGGAAATACTCATGTGAGTGGCCTTGAGTGAAATTCCATGCCAGATGAATTATTTAACAGCAGGATACAGTACAGAGCCAAACATGCAAATTCAGTCGTTGCGTTATGGAGATCAGTTGGATGAAATGTCTCGGTGTCTGTTTCGAAGTGTGTCCCTGTGCAGAGTGACAGAGGAAGGCTGCACTTTCCTGGCGTCTGCTTTGAACTCATCCTGTCTGAGAGAGCTCGACCTGAGCTACAACCACCCAGGAAACCGGGGCCTGCAGCTGCTGTCTGCTCTGAAGGAAGACCCAAAATGCAGCCTGCAGGAACTCAGGTAGTGGTGCTAGAGCCCGAATGATAGATTAGCTTAAAGGGACTATTTGTAACTTTCAGAAATGCTTGTTAACAGCGACACCTGTGGCCGTGAAGTCAACGAAAGTCAGAGTCGGGCTCGCGCTTGCTCGCTCTAAATATACCTGAACGAGCATCGCTCAAAACAGTGAGGCGACACATGTCAGCTAAAACCACAATATCACTCTATATATCACCTGCTTGGCAGTAATGTTAGCTGACCAGACGAAGGTCTCTCCATGAATCACTGCTGATCCCAGTGTTGGCTTTTCCTGCTTCAGCGTCGGTGCCGGGGCTCTGAAGCAGCGGGGCTCCGCAACGAGTAACGTTATCGTCTCCCGACCGCAGCCGGAGTGAGCAGGAAGACACCGGCACCCGGTCGGACACGATAACGTTTCTCGCTGCAGAGCCTCGTCACTTCACAAGACAAGGGAAACCTCTGTTGGTCTGGAGGAGCTGCAGCATTTATTTCTGCACAAATGTCCACTGTACATTCACTAGATATTCTCAGAGCTAAACTAACTCTTCTGCAGTGTGTAGTGAGCGCGCGTTCACGTCTAGAGGTGGAACGAGACAGCGAGAACGCGCGCGCTGTCTGAGTGAAGGCAAGCAGGCAGAGGAGCGGAGACAGCGGCCACACGCGAGCGTGCATGTGTCCCGACCCGGTACATTTATACGCTTAAAAAGTTACAAACAGTCCCTTTAATTGTCACGGATATATATTTGTATCGGCGAATGTTGATAAGTAACAAGACAGTATCGATGATACAACAGTCAGAAAACTGGTCTTCTGTTATGTTTTAGTGTGGAACAGTGTGGTGAATCCATGATTCAGCCAGGTCCAAAGAAATGTGAGTAACCAACACTTCTCTGTTTCCTTC
Source organism: Hozukius guyotensis (assembly GCA_916700995.1). Taxonomy (NCBI): domain Eukaryota; kingdom Metazoa; phylum Chordata; class Actinopteri; order Perciformes; family Sebastidae; genus Hozukius; species Hozukius guyotensis. The sequence goes on along the minus strand of CAKALU010067679.1, from coordinate 31,302 downwards.
CAAACTAAATTAAAAAAGCATTGAGTGACTTAAAATACTGACTGACATCCTTGATCTGTTTCATCATCAGACACCAAAAAACTCACCCTGGACCCAAACACAGCACACAGAGACCTTTCTCTGTCCGAGGGAAACAGGAAAGCGACGCGTTGGACCGCGCAGCCGTATCCCGATCACCCGGAGAGGTTTGAGTTCTGGACTCAGATGTTGTGCGAGAAGGGGCTGACCGGGCGCTGCTACTGGGAGACAGAATGGAGCGGGAGAGCTTTCATAGGAGTAGCCTACAGAAGGATGTGCAGGAAGGGAGAGGGTCCGGAAAGCTGGTTAGGCAAAAATGACTCTTCCTGGGGACTAAACTGCACCAAAGACGGCTACAAAGGCTGGCACAAAGGCATAGACACTGCTGTAACCATCCCACCCAGCTCCAATAAAGTAGGAGTCTATCTGGACTGGTCAGCAGGGAGACTGTCCTTCTTCAGGGTCTCTTGTGACGCACTGACCCCCCTCCACACCTTTCAGACCACCTTCACTGAGCCCGTCTACCCGGGGTTTCGGCTTGGCTGGGTGGACTCCACGGTGTACTTGTGCTAGATATTACCTGGCAGTGGACATGATAATAATTCAGCACCACCATCTCTCTCCAGAAAGAGTAGCGTTTACTCTGAACAATTCAATGAACACACTGTTAGTAGTTTTCCTAGGACTACTTCTTCAGTAGAGGGTAGTTTCAATAAAAATTGTGGAAGCAGAAATCGAGAACATATTCCTCCAAACGTGAACTTATAAAACCAAATCTATCTGCATGGCTAGATATTAAGAGGAAGTGAACACATGTTTCGTAATTTGGGAAACACTGAGGAAAAACGATCTATACGGTGATCTAGACCAGTGGTTCCCAACCTTTTTCCTTAAGGGACCCCCTGACTAAGGAAGATGACCCTACAGACGACCCCTGACTGGGCATATTATTTCCTGTGAATATTGCATAAGAGATGATTTTCCCTGGGATTTTTAAGGAACTTTTAATACAATTCTGTACTCTCTATTATGTATTCTTTTTTATTTCAAAAATCATACGTACTTAATAGGCTTTACAAATTCAGGGTTTTCTTCTCCATGACGCTTGGCCATTGTTCTATCAGCTCTTTGGTTGTTTTAACTTTTATGTATTTTGTATTTTTCTAATGCTGGACGAGGCTGTTAAGCAGAGAGGGAAAGCTCATGTGTATATATATTTTTAAAGTTTATATCTCAAATAACAATCCAATTTTTAAAAATTATTTAATTTAGTTTTCTTCACAGAAATGAATGAAATGCTGAGATATAAGCCAACTGTATATTTTCTAAAAAGTTGTCTTGTGACCTCTTAAGATCAAGAAAGCGTCGCGACCCCCCGTGAAGCTTTGACAACCCTTAGTAGGGGTGCAGTCACTGGTTCCCAACCTGGGGTTGGCGACGCCTAGTAGGGGTCGGGACCCCCAGATTAGGAACCAGTGACTGGTTGTTATGCCTCCGCGCCGGTGACAGCCTTGGCCCCGAAGGCATTATGTTTTTTGATTCGTACGCATGTTACGTCCGTCTATCTCATTCTCGTGAACGCCATATCTCGGGAACTTCTGGAGGGAATTTCTTCAAATTTGGCAGAAAACATCCTCTTGGACTCAAGGATGAAGTGGTTAGTATTTGTTGGTCAAATGTCACTGTGACCTCACAAAACAGTTTTTTTGCATGTACAGTATGTATTTGTATGTATGTGTAGGAGTGTTGAGATGTGAAAAGAAATTGCAAAGATATTGTCCATTTTGTGGATGTATAATTCAAGAGTAGTTTACAATAAAAGTATTTTTATTTTCTAAAAGAATTAATGTGCGAAAGTGATGTGGAAGTGAGGTAATTCTAGGTGAACAATGGCCAAGAGTCAGGGAGGAGAAAATCCTGAATTTGTCAGGGTTTGAAATAAGCCCATTAATGTGAATGATTGTTAAAAATTTAAAAAAATAATAATAATCCTGTTCCTGCAGTTATCGCGTTCACTATTTGGGTTAATTGTACAGTTTATCAGCTGTTCTGTTATTGTTATGCATTGAATATCCATCCATCCATTATCTGTAACTGCTTATCCTATTCAGGGTTGCGGAGGGTGGATGCTGGAGCCGATCCCAGCTGACATTGGGCGAAGGCGAGGTACACCCTGGACAGGCCGCCAGACTATCACAGGGCTGACACATAGAGACAGACAACCATTCACGCTCACATTCACACCTACGGGCAATTTAGAGTCAACAGTTAACCTGCATGTCTTTGGACTGTTGGAGAAAACCGGAGAACCCGGAGAAAACCCCACGCTAACTCCACACCGTTCTGCATTGAATATAATATCCATAAAACATGTCACTTCGGGGGTCGTCAGTTTACTCCATGATAGAAAAGGTGTCCCTTAAGAAAACAAAGTTGGGAACCACTGATCTAGACATCACTTGTACAGCAACATCAATAGAATGTATTTTGATGAAATGTAAAATATGTATGCCTATAATTTGTAATAAAGCTTTTTCTTTTTTTTTTAAGAGTCAACAGAGAAGGTTGAAGTACAATGTGGAGTTTCACTTTTAACAATCATTTTATTAGCAGTCCCAAGAGGCAATGAAAAAAACAAAAACAAATCAAAGAAAAAAAAGGAACAGAAATTAAGAATACAGTCAAGACGGTGGGCCGATCAGAGTCAGTGAACGTAAAGACGGAACAGAGGGCGACACACACACACACACCAAACAAACACAAAAGTCACATCGTTAAAAAAGGAACAGAAAGTGATGAATGAAGAAGACTGAATTTAATCTCACGGGTAGCGCGTGTATGTGTGTGTGTTGGCTGATCCCTCTGTTCCTCAGCAGAAATTCACCAGGACCGACCCCACGTTCACACACACACTCTCACACACACACACACACCTCGCACGTACACAAACATATCAAAAAGCCAGTCAAGGCGTCTTCCTCTCTTCAGTAAAAGCCGTGATTTTATATTTCGGCTATCTGTGACAGAGAAACCAACCATCAACAAACCACAGCTGTTCAGGCAGATCTTTAAAACTGTTATTTTCTATTAATTCTGTACACATTATATATTTTTTTATTTACACACTGAACACCGTCAGTGCGGAGATTTGCAAACATCGACCGATGTCCATTTATCCGCTGTCGTCGTGTGCTCATTTCTGTCTGCTGGAGATTGCTTCTTTTAAATACAATTTTGGACATCAGAACGTCTGATTAATATAAAGTCTGCAGCACTACAGATCATTCACAGAAACTAATCATGAGGAGGATTTCACATCGCTTTTAATGCTGAGATTTCTTTTTTTTTCGTCCATTTTATTTTGCGTCTGGCCTCTTTTCTCCGTGCTGCATAGACTTTGAACTAATGAACGTTTCCTCTCGTAGCTTGAAATGCACATCTGGTTCATCGGTGACCAAACATCTGAGCCAGATGTTTGCATGAATAAAGAAAACTCAACTGAAGCGGATTTAAAGCTGCAGTGGGTAGAAATGGAGCAAATATGATTCAAAAAAAGTATTTTTTTTATAAAACGGTCACTATATACTGACAGTAGTGCATGAGACAGGTAATCTGAAAAAATATCATGTCCCTCTGTGTCCTCCCGTGCTCCTTATGGCATCTGCAAGATTTCACAGACCGGAGGAAAACAACCAATCAGAGCCGAGCTGGAGCCTTGCCGTCTCTGAGCAGCTGTCAATCACTCGCAAACTCCGATCAAACGGTCAAACTAGGCAGCGCTGATCAAATATAAATCACTATTCTGTTACTGTAATGCCTATTTCTCTCCTCAAATGTTTTCAGAAACATCTTGTAGTGTACTGTTTAGCTGTAAAATGAGAACGTTTGTGACCCGGCAGCCATATTGAGATCAGTTGAGGAAATACCAAGCACCGCCCACCAGGCGGAGCACAGCCAATAGGAACTCTCTCTCTCTGAAATGACCTGTGATTGGCCAAAGTCTAGATAGACTAGATTTTTTAAAGCCGGAAAACAGAGCCATGAGGAGGTGCAGAAGTCTAGTTCTCTCAGAATACTTGAATTACAATATGCTGAAAGGTTATTATAGATTTTTTTGCCCAATGATGCCAAAAACGTTCTACCTACTGCAGCTTTAAACAAATGTACTGTAATAACACAGCAGCCATGTGGACAATGAAACCAGATTTCACATTTCAAGATACTTGTAGAGGTAAAAAGATCATCAGACTCCAGTTAGAGCTGCCTTAAAGTCGGATGCTCACACCTGGAGACGCATCAGGAAATAAGAAGTAGGCGACTAATCCTCTCATATCTGGAAACACACACACACACATATGGATGATTGGAGCAGCAAGGGGAGGGGGGTGCTAAGGCCATGATTAAAGGGGAGAAGAGACAGAAAGAACAGCATTTATTTAATTCCACGTATGTCTTGGTATGTAGATGTCCTTCACTCTATTAGGATTCAATCATATAAAAAGTGTTTGCTATCTGAGGGTCATTAATGCACCCAAAACAGCCTTTCAGTGCTAGTAATACAGACAGTACACCGACTACAGTCAACATCAGCCGCCTCCGTCACTCACTCACTCTCTTGCATACATAATAGTCACTTGTGTATATACATTACCCTCCCTCGTCAGTTATTCTGCTCCTGCTGTGTTGGAGCAGTCGATTTGAGGCAGAGTAAAGCTCTATTAACATCTCTTTCTCACACACACTCGCACTAACACACACACACACACACACACACAACGAGATCCGCCAGCTGGTCTCTCAGCTGACAGACAGCAAGGAGAGCTTTAGTTTATTAGGTTTAAAAAACAAAAAAAAAAAGGATAAAGCGCTTTCTTTCACAAGGAAGGGTAAACCTGGTTGGGGGGGGGGCTCATACAGATGAAGGTGGGTATCTGTAGGCCTAGCTGAGAAGCTGGCGGATCTCCTTGTGCATGTGACACAAGAAGTCCACGTATGACGCTCCCCCGCTGACGCTCTTGTCCTCGACCAGGAAGTGCCTGAATATCAGCTCGGCTCTGTCTTCCTGTTTCACCACCATCAGCTGCAAACAGGACGAGAGACGAGTGTGAGGAGGAAGAGAGAGCAGGAGGAGGAGGAGGAGGAGGAGGGCTGGGGATCAAACCTTTATGTGTCCGTACAATCGAGTATGAAATACTGTCAAGTAGGGCTGCAACTAACGATTATTTTCTCAATAAATTGACTATTTCTGACTATAAAAAGTCTGAACATAGTAAAAAAAATGTCCATCATAATTTCAATTTTCCAAAGCCCACGGGGAATTCTACAAATGACTTATTTTGTCCGACTAACAGTTTAAAACTACTAATAATTATATAACAAAGAGAAGCTAGCAAATCCTCACATTTAGGAAGTTGAAACCAAAGAGCGTTTGGCGTTTTTGCTTGATAATGGATTGAAATGATTAATCGATTATCAAAATAGTTGCAAATTCATTTTCTGCTGATCGATGAATTGTTTCAGCTCCATCTCGTGGCGATCGCCCAAATAGTAATAGTATGTTCTTTAGCTGGACCGCACAGGGCCAGCCCTACTAACGCAAAAGTCTGTCGCTGAGTGATGAAGTTACACGATTGGTCGGCCGAGTGCTGGAGTTTCCTCATTGGCCGATACTCGTCACCGGTCCTGGTACCAGTCCCGTCACCAGTCCCGTGGAGTTTTTTTGTTTCCTTATAAACTGAACTGATGATCTCTGTTTTTCTTTACATTTTGCCTTAATATAACCTTTGAAATTTAATTGGTGTGCTTGAGTTTATTCGATTTGAGTGTTTAATTCTACGGCTTGCAATTGATCACACATTTGTTTGTGTTGAAAGTAACCAGTGGTAATGTTTAATCTAAATGCATATATCCTTTGTGGGGTTTGATACTGCCTTAACTTTTTTTTTTTTTGTGTTCAAACCGCTACAACCTTAACGTATCAAAAGTTAGATACCCAGTCTTGTTTACTTATTTTAGATCAATCATTTTCCTGTTTGTCTGCTTTGCATTGACATCGATGGATTGAAAAGTTTGGCATCTTTTATTAAAGCGCAAAAAAAAAGTGATTTGTAGAAACTTACGTTCTTGAAAATACGGTATTAAAAAAAACATTGTTTAGGTTACTGACACTCACATTGGCCCTGATATCCAAACATTATTTAAACAGCAGCCAGCCCGAGACAGGACAGAGAAAATAACAGAAGCGGGACACAAAGTGTTTGGACTTAAAGACCTCAGAGAGGTAATAAAGAAAAGAGAAAGTTTACCTTCATGTATCGTGATCGCTGTGCTCTGAAGGATTCGATGATCTCTCGGAGTCTCTGAGAGAAGGGGTTGTCCAGCTCTGGCAGACTTGTCTGAAACAGAAATTATATACTTATGACATATTTTTTTAAGTCATCACGATTAATTGAGAAAGTATACAGAGAGAAACAACCTCACAGACCACGCTGATGAAGGAAAAATGGCATGAGAGAACATTTGGGGAAATAAAGCGTGACACGTTGGAGAAGAGTTGTGCAACTCGTTCGGCCTTCCCTCATTAACACATGGAGCTGCAGGCAGTGGGTCACTCTAGCTACAAACACAACATGGAAGCAGATCCGTTTCCTCTCACCAAGCTCGGCTCTATCTGGCTGAAGCTCGGCGTGCCGAAGATGTTGAGCAGCAGCTCCTGCTGAGCGCTGGCTCCCACCCACAGGAAGAGGTGGAGTCCCGTCTCCAGGAGGTAAACTCCGCCTTTAGACAGCCTCTCCTCCGAGTCCCTCACCGCCACCGGCAACGACCCGCTTTCCAACTTCGACTGCAAAGAGAAGAAACAATATGAGACGAATATGTTAGTGTTGCCATCTACTGATCAACCAGTTGCTTCATTTTCCTCCCCTGCAAACAGGAGTATAGTTTTAATGGTTGAGATGAACAGCAGCATCTTCTCTCCTGTGCACTCTGGTAAAACTGGTAAATATATACACCTTCTTCATATACACAGCATATGGAAAAACAAAACAGTATCCCAAATGAGCTGTTCACATAAATAAAACTATGAAATATTTACAGATTATCTTGGTTAAGAGCTGTATGTGTTGTGTGTATTCTACATCGTCCCTTTACAGCTCAAAAGGCTGAAAATTAAAATCTAGAATTAATAAAATGTTTGCATTTTTCAGCTTCAGACTAATAACAAAATGAGACTTGCAGTTGTCTTTTCTCTTATTCACAGTTTGAACACTAGAGTGTGCAAAGCTTGCCGGTTCTAGCTGAGGACATCACTACTGTAGGGACTCCAACTGAACTGTAAAGACATAAGCAGGCCGAATGTCAGGCTGTATTCACACCGACGGTAGCCCGGCGTGAATAAACAGAGCGCTCTCCTTCATTTGAATGGAGCCGGTCCAGTGGTGCAGCAGGGGTGCCAACACAAGGGGCTCTGGCAAAATGTTTTTAACCTGGCTCAACTTTTGCTGCACCGCAACATCATCCAGTAAGGCAGTGGTTCTTAACTTGGGGTCAGGGTCCCCCTTTGGGGGGCGCCAAAGATCACAGTGGGTAGTGCACCAGGATTTGTCTGCTCTGAGGTTGTCAAAATATATTATTATGTTATAATATATATAACAAGAATCATAATAACACACTTACTGGATAATTTATACAAAAGTCTGGATATAAAACTATTTAAAAAGATATTTTTTGCTACTCAGTAGCTAAATTTAATGAAATATTCTGCTTCAATCCATATTTGTTGGTGTTTAGCCTTCCAAAAACAACATTTTCACTGCAGTCAAAAATTGATTTGCTCTCCCGCTTGCTGCACACAAAGGGAGGCATTCATCTGTATTAACCGGGCGGTCTAGCAGCAATCTAACAGCACCATAAATTACATTTATTTAACCACAATAACAATAAAATGTATTTCGGTTCTAACACTATTATAGTAAATGAATTGAAGTGGTTACAAATAAAAAAGGTTATATATCATATTATGTATCTACATTCACTTGGCGAATGTGTCAAGACATCATCACTTCACTTGGGTTGACGAAACGAGTGAAGACGAGTTCTATTCATTAAAGAAATTTGATTTAATAAAAAAGACAAAACTCATTTAATTTATAAGTAGGGGGGGGCTTCCAGTAAAATAGTTCGGGAACCACTGCGGTAAGGCACAGCGTTGGCCAATGCGAGCGCACATTCCTGGTAGATTACTTAATAACGTGAACACTGTGTTTGTATTTGCTTACCTCGCGATCGACGAGACAGAAGATTAAAAATTAGTGCCGTGATATCTTTCCAGATTTGTAAAATCCAATCTTAGAGTATTACAAAAGTGATTTGGCGTCTGATAAGCCTTTAACAGTATTGATCTGTTACTCCAACTGGACTTCCTGTATTTCATCGTCTCACCGCAGTGAGTGCTACCTTAAAGATAACTAGAATTACCGCCTCTCAGTTTAATGCCTCCGCTAACCAGTCAAGTTACAGTTCACATCCATGTCTGTCCAAAATGTCATCACTTTATCCTGTTAGACATTTATGAGAAATTGTCATAATTAGCGTATAAATTCTTGAGTTATGGCCAAAAACATGTTTTGTGAGGTCACAGTGACATTTGACCATCAAATTCCCATCAGTTCATCCTTGAGTCCAAGTGGCCGTTTGTGCCACATTCAAAGAAATGTCCTCCAGGCGCTCCTGAGATGTCACCTTCACGAGAATAGGACAGCCGGACGGACAGACTGAAAACATAACGCATCAAAGCAAGGCTGTCGCTGGCGTGGAGGCATAAAAATAGTTGTGATGAAGTTCAAAAGCATCATCATCATCATCATCATCATAAAAAAAGCCCTGCGTCTGGTTCTTTGTTCTATGAGAGCATAATTATGCAGATTTATTTTCATCTGGTTTGATAAAACTGTATTATGAATAACACACAGGCTATTATCATACTGAGACATAATGAGAACATTTGAGCCTTGCCTCTTTGATGATCACAGAAATGCCTCTGACCATATAAAATATGATTTCTAACACCCTCCCAACACTCACATTTCCACACAGGTGATGCTATTCTAAGTTCGTCAGGGCTCAGTGAGTACGGTGGTACTGGGCCAAATAACACATGACTGAACCGTCTGAACCGGTGAGGTGACGAGAGGAGACCGTTGTGTTACTGTGTGTGTGTGTGTGTGTGGTGTGTGTCTCACCAGTGGCAGCAGGCGGGGGTAGAAGAAGACGTGGCTCTCTGTGACGTCCGAGCAGCTGATCAGCTGCCTCAGGTAAGCCCGGTCGTCCAGCGAGACGTCGGCTCCCGGCAGCAGAACGTCGCTCTTCAGCACACAGTTCAGATAGACCGGTAGCAGCTTCATACACTCCGGGAGGATCAGCTGGAAAACACACACACGGGTACGGTTATAGATAATGTGTAAATATGTGCGAGTTTCAGAATTTTGTCAGAGAAACTGCTCTGAATCCATTTACTTTTTAATAAAACAAAATATCAGCCAGAGAAATCTCTGACATTTAGCGCAATGCAAAATGTGACCCTGAGCCAAAATCTGCTAATGTTGCACAACAGTAATAATAATAACTCTGCAATGCTTGATATGACTGTGGTGCACTGTGGTGTAGTTCGTTCTTCTGTTTCTATTTCCATATCTGCCATTGAACTATATGTTTAACACTTGGTATTCCTCGAGGTGACGGTGGACGTGGTGTCTGCTAGGGCGGCAGGATTTTATCTAAAATGATAATCACGATTATTTTGATCAATATCGATTATTTATCACGCTTATTCATTGATTTTAGGGACAAAATATTTTTACTGCACTTTCACATTTAAATAAACAGAGCACTGCTTTCACTTCCATGTTGTGCTACATTCCTGCTAATGTGCAAATCTTTGCATCAAAATAAGACTTGAAATAGGGTTCTTCTTCCCCTGAATTCAGTGTGTGCGTTTTCGTTTTGCTCATCTGCTCTCTGTTGTAAATCACTCTTCTACTCTGGACACACAGGCTGCCGCTGCAGGGTGTACGCGCAGCGGCATTACAGCTCCCCAAAAGTGAAGCTAAAACATCTCGATCGCTGGCTGGTGGCTGGCTGTTAGATTAGGAAGCGCTTGATTTGATATGCAGCAGAGTTTTCTATGAGCGGAACGTGCATTTTAAACGTCAATATCTCAGTCAATTAAGTTAATTTAATTGTGGGAAGCCAAAATCGTGATCGTGATTAATATTCGAATAATTACGCAGCCCTGGTGTCTGCTGGGTATACATTATATACACAGTATGCTGAGGGTTTTCAGTACCTGACCAGCTGATGAGGGGCTTGCACAGTTCTTTCGGTAGCAGGCCAGAATCTGAGCACACTGGTTGACCAGCGTGTCTCTCACCGCCTTCGTGGGGCTGTTCAGGAGGCCTCGGAAAGCTGCAACACACAAAAACAATACAATAAGGTGTATTACACAGACCTCTGAGAGGGGTCCAGTTACAATCTGCAGTTTTACCATCTTCCACCTTTCTGAACGCCGCCCTGCTTCAAACATTCACGCCAGCAAGCGATCAAGAACAGGTGCAGCTTTCTACTGGAGCAGCTGGGGTTTGCTCGATAGTATTTATAGAAAATGTTACTCATTCATTTCTCCACTCGCACCTAATTCAGACTTTTAGAGTACAATGCTGCATGAGTACATTTGTATTGTACTGGCCTGATACAATATAATATAATACATTCTGCTGTGCGAACTCGTCCTCACCGTATTTGGAGAAGAAGTTGATGATTGTGTCGGTCTCACAGTTGCGGTAGAGGTCAGCCAGCTGAGAGCAGCAGTTGACCGCCATGTTGTGGACGCGGAGGCGCCTTTGGCCGCTGCAGCTGGTGTACAGCACGGCGCACTGCAGGGGAACAAGGGGAGACGTGCATTTACTTCCAGATGAACTAGCTTAGGTGTTCACAGTTTGTTTTTACTTTTTTTACTAAATGTATTATTTACTGAATCTAGCTGTGCGTCAAGCTTTCCAACTGCAGTTGAGGCAGCGCCAGTGAAGTCAGTAAAGTCGGTCTACCAGCTTGTGTGACTTTTCAGTTTTGTCTCTGCTTTAAAACAATAACCCCAAATCATCTCCGTTAGAATTTACCTTCGACCAATACTCATTCATGTCCACATTCATTTACTGAATAGAGCCTGAATATGAATAGTTAACGTTAGCTGTTAGCAGCCGGTAAGCAGCACAGTCCTGCACGGGGCTAAAAGCTAACGCTAACTAGCTCTCGTCCTGCTGATTTCAGGATGGCTTTGTTGTTTGCAATGTAGCATTATCAGGGATAAAATAGGGTGCGTCCCCTGGACGTGTCGATAGTAAGTTCAATGCGTCCAAAACACATTTTGTATTAGGGATGCCCTAATCCCTGGTACAACAGTGCCTGCGGTACTGTTGAAAAACGAGTAGCATCACATTTATAGAATTTTGGCAACAACTTGGTACCGAAATATCGCTTCTCGTGACATCCCTACTCTGTACCATTTCTTTGTGGTCTCTTAACTAAAGAGATATTTTAGTACTTTACGTGCCTACTAATATACTGATTATTAATTAAGCTTGTGCCGATTGACAGACTGACTGATTTGATGTCAGCTATGTCTGTTTAATTAACTTGTCCGATTACAGCTGACTGATTTGATGTCAGCCATGTCAGTTTAGCTGACTCCAAGTGGAAGTTAAGACTATCCTAAAATGGCTGATTTGTAACCTATAAATAAAATGTGTTCCCTTCTCCTCAAAGGATCTTGCTGCACACACAAACATGCCCACCTGCATGAGTGCCCCCGTCTCCTCGCTGAGCTTGTCGTCGTGTTTGAACTCCACAGTGATGGCCTTGTCACAGTCCAGGCCTGCCAGCTCCACGTCCGTGGTGTTACTCATGAAGAAGGAGCCGAAGAAGTCTGTCGCCCTGATACCTGAGGGGAGGGAAGACAGGAGAGGAAAGGATCATAAAGTCAGCTCTCACATATCTCTCGGTCCGACTGTTCTTGTTTTTCAAGTGGGTGGAGCCTCACCTGTGCTGGTTCGCACTCTCATGACGGCATCAAAGCCGACTAGTTTCTGAACGTCTCGTCTGAGGTCGTTCAAGAACCGCTCGCTGTCCGACTGAGCCTGGGACAAAGAAAAACACACAAAAGGTACATATTAAACACTGGTGAATGATCCAGCTGGTATTTCAACAAATGCCATCAGAGCACTATAGGGGCTACAGTACATCATAAAACTCAGGTTGTCTAAATATAATCCACGTGCGAGAAAACCTGCAGCAGTTTCAGAATGAGAGAGTGATTTTGTCTCACCTGGAAGTAGGTGTATTTGTAGACAGAGCCTCCGGTGGAGACAGGAACCACCCCTAACGTGGCAACGTCCACATACTGGTTGGGGAAGAGGAAGAGATCCACACAACAGCCCTGCGCTACACACTCCTTAGCCAGGGTGTTGTAGAAACCCACCTGAGGCTGAAACAGAGACTGAGGAAGACAGGAGAGGACGGGGAGTCAGTGTCCCAAATAAATGAGAGATACATATTAAGGTGCTACACACAACAGATCACTTTGCAACAATACAAGTGAGTATAAGGGCTGTCAATCGTTTTAAATATTTAATCACGATTAATCGCATGACTGTCCATAGTTAATTGTGATTAATCGTAAATTAATCGCACATTTTACTGATCAAAATGGACCTTAAAGGGAGATTTGTCAAGTATTTAATACTCTTATCAACATGGGAGTGGGCAAATATACTGGCTTTATGCAAATTTATTTATATATTTATTATTGGAAATCAATTAACAACACAAAATAATGACAAATATTGTCCAGAAACCCTCACAGGTGACTATGACTTGCCCCAAACTGCATGGAATTATCATAAAGTGTGCATGTCTGTAAAGGGGAGACTCGTGGGTACCCATAGAACCCATTTTCATTCACATATCTAGAGGTCAGAGGTCAAGGGATCCCTTTGAAAATGGCCACGGCAGTTTTTCCTCGCCAAAATTTAGCGTAAATTCGTTGCGTTATTTAGCCTCCTTTGCGGCAAGCTAGTTTGACGTGGTTGATACCAATGGATTCCTTAGGTTTTTCCAGTTTCATATGATACTCTACAACCTAAAAAGTATACAATAAGCTTGCTACACTGGTGTTCACCTTCTCCTTATCTGTCCCAATCAGCTTCTTGTCTTCTCGGTTCTTCAGTTTTCCAGGAGCCTCTGCGATGGGCAGAGAGGTGTGAAACACAAACAGCTTCCCTGAGCAGTCTGCAGCCTGTGGAAGTGACACAGCAACATACAAAACATCAGCAACAAAGACTCTTAACTAATAAACATGGATTGAAACGGTGCGGCTTTGAAAAAGTGTTTCACAAGGAAAAAAATGCATTTAACATGTTTGTTAGACCTCAAGGATACACACAATGCGTTTTGGTGAGTAACACTGGATGCAAATAGAAACTTTGTTTGCACAGAAAAGTCCACACCTTGTAAATGTATCAAGACCTGGACAGACTTTCCAGACTTAAAATATAAGTGGTAATCTGTGGTTACCTTGAGTGCCTCCAGTCCTGCCTGGATGACGGGTCCAAAGACCGTCTCCGTCTCCCTGGTGTCTGCGAACATCTCTGGGATCTGGTCCAGCAAACTGGAAAACACAAACAG
>CAKALU010067679.1:1000-17530 GCA_916700995.1 Hozukius guyotensis | reverse complement strand
AATTAATCGCACATTTTTTATCTGTTCAAAATGTACCTTAAAGGGAGATTTGTCAAGTATTTAATACTCTTATCAACATTGGAGTGGGAAAATATGCTGCTTTATGCAAATGTATGTATATATTTATTACTGGAAATCAATTATCAACACAAAACAATGACAGATATTGTCCAGAAACCCTCACAGGTACTGCATTTAGTATAAAATATATGCTCAAATCATAACATGGCAAACTGCAGCCCAACAGGCAACAACAGCTGTCAGTGTGTCAGTGTGCCGACTTGACTATGACTTGCCCCAAAACTGCATGTGATTATCATAAAGTGGGCATGTCTGTAAAGGGGAGACTCGTGGGTACCCTTAGAACCCATTTTCATTCACATATCTTGAGGTCAGAGGTCAAGGGACCCCTTTGAAAATGGCCAGTTTCATATGATACTCTACAACCTAAAAAGTATACAATAAGCTTTCTACACTGGTGTTTACCTTCTCCTTATCTGTCCCAATCAGCTTCTTGTCTTCTCGGTTCTTTAGTTTTCCAGGAGCCTCTGCGATGGGCAGAGAGGTGTGAAACACAAACAGCTTCCCTGAGCAGTCTGCAGCCTGTGGAAGTGACACACAGCAACATACAAAACATCAGCAACAAAGACTCTTAACTAATAAACATGGATTGAAACGGTGCAGCTTTGGAAGTGTTTCACAAGGAAAAAAATGCATTCAACATGCTTGTTAGACCTCAAGGATACACACAATGCTTTTGGTGAGTAACACTGGATGCAAATAGAAACTTTGTTTACACAGAAAAGTCCACACCTTGTAAATTTATCAAGACCTGGACAGACTTTCCAGACTTAAAATATAAGTGTGGTTACCTTGAGTGCCTCCAGTCCTGCCTGGATGACGGGTCCAAAGACCGTCTCCGTCTCCCTGGTGTCTGCGAACATCTCTGGGATCTGGTCCAGCAAACTGGAAAACACAAACAGTGCGTCATTAAACCCGATCCATTTCTGTGTCCATACACACCTCGATTATTTGTGGTTTATGTCTTCTCACCTCTCGATGACTAGCCGGCTCTCATTTACGTTGACCAGGAAGCCATCGAGCAGGGGCACAAACATGTCTGACACATCTGACACCACCAACATCTGGGGCTGGGCCAGGCTCGCCTTGACGTTGTAGAAGTGCAAAACCTTGTTGTAGGTGACGAAACCCACCCGCACCACGGAGTCCATTTCTGGGTTCTCCCTGGACGCAGAAACAGACGAAATGGGAGAATGGTCAAGTTTGCATTTCCTGACATGAGCTGGAAATAAGCATATAAACTGACTATGTTTTTATCCTTCACTTTCCCTGCTCCTTTCCTTTCCTTTCCTCCTGTCCATATCTCATGTGTTTATGTGTTTGCATACCTGGGCAGGTAGTCTAGGAGGGTCTTGAGCTCCTGGCAGACAATGTTGACCATGCCGCTCTTCACAGCGTTGTAGGACACATCGATAAGGAAGATGAAGGCTGGAGGCTGAGGAATCTTGTTGTTCTGTTGGACACAAGCAAACACCGTGTATGAAGTCATGTGTAAATAATAGTAACTTCATTGTTTTCTTCAGCTGAATAGCATCAGCTTGGTGTATCAATAAAAAAAACATACAGGCATTTTATCTTTACGACAGCATATTTACCGACATATTTTATATCGTAGGATAAAACATTAAAATCTCTTCAGCTTGTGTTAACCACAGACCTTATTTCAGGCATCTAACCAAAAACCCATTGACTTCCAAATGAGGGAACCGGAAGTGCTAAAATGCATTTCCAGGTTTTAGAACTCATTCCTGCAGCACTCTATTAGGATCAAGATAAAGAAACGCAAGTACTAATTTGACAGGAATATAACCATGAGTTGGAGTACGGTCTTGCACGGGTTCATATTTTGGCTTTGTAAGCTCCCTATCCCATCAATACCAATATAGATCCAGTACCCATCAGGTTAGCTGCCCTGACTAGAATCATTTCCAAACTGATGCTGATGACCAAACCAATTTCAGCCAGACTCAATAGACTGTAGCCTACAGGCTTAGTTCACTGGATAATAACTGACTAAGACTGGCTTGTTTTTGTAGATTGTTGTCGATGCCTTTGTTCATTATTGTGTCGTTCTGACCTGTGATAAAATTCATGAAACAAGCTTCTTTTCCAGAGAATTACTTGCAGATCCTTGAGGGGAATCATGGGTAAACGATCTGCTGCAGACTCTATAATCTGGAAGTGCTTTAAAATACCAATAACCTTACCTTACAGTAGTCGACAGTGGCCAGGAACTCGTAGCTGCCCAGCGAAAGCTCCGGCCTGTCATAGCAGTCCACCCTCTTACCAGTGTGGTCCAGATGCTGGAAGTAATGTGGAGGCACTAAGGGAAAAAAGAGCAGAAGCAAGCACATCAGTACAGTGAGATTAATTAAAAATAAACAAGTTTTAATCCATGAACACAGACACAAACTCACCCTCTGTGACGCAGCTGCAAAAGCCGCACTGGAAGCGGCGACCTCCCTCTATGAACTGCATGTATGGACACATGTAGGCCTTGCAACGGTTGCAGCGGATTGGACCGCCCTCGCCGTGGTCCACCAGGTATGGAGGCGTCTGACAAGAGATGCAATGAAAGGAGTAAGAGAAGTCTCATCCAATAATGTGGATATCTGAGGCTGACAGACTTGATTCATACAATTTAGCTTGGAGGGTATGGAGGACAGAACCTGCCAAAATCAAAAGTAGATAAATAAATGAATAAATGACTCAATAAATAAATAAGTTTGCCATTAAATGTACCAAATAATAATATTTAAAAAAATGTGGGCATTAATTAATTAAACAAATAAAATCAATAAAATTGTGACATACAAATTTTATATTTCTGTTTTAATTTGCTTTTTTTGTTTATTTACCTTTGTATTAATAAATAAATGAAAGGGAAAAATAAATAGTAACATAAATTGATATTTCTGTTTTAATTTGCTTCTTTATTTATTTACCTTTGTATAAATAAATAAATAAAAGGGAAAATTAAATAGAAGAGTAGACATATGGGGGGATTAATACAAAGTTAAATAAATAGTAAATTAAAATAGAAAAATCAATTTATGTCATATTTTATCAATTCATTAATGCCTACATTTATTTTTTATATTATTTTTGGTTCATTTAATGGCATATTAATTCATTTATCAAGCATTTTGTTTATTTATTTATACATTTTTGATTTTGGCAGGTTCTGTCCTCCATACAAGGGGGATTTCATCTAAAACTGTGACATGGACAGAATTACTGAAACATGAGGTAATGTTATGTCATTTTTAGACCCTGTTTGGTATAAAGTGGTTCTTCCAGCCAAAATGATGTAACGTAAAATTGGTCCAAACGGTTATGAGTGCATGAAACAAGGTCATGCAGCCATTCCCACATTTGTGATTTTGAGACAGATTATCCCACCGACATTACAGCAATCCTGCCTAAAATACTACATATCAGACATTGTCCTAAAAATTAATCTTTTTTTCAAATCAGGTTGAGGGTTAAAACGTTTACGAAAATCTCAGCGGAAGATAGAGCTGCACTGTGGAACATACAGATGAAGAGAGAAGAGCAAAGGAAGCTTGTTGTTGGGTCCGATACACAACTAAGTAATTATCAGTATCATTATGGATTATTATGCTAATTATTTTCATTTAATCATTTTTTAAAAGTGCCTGTTATAATTTACCACAGCCTAGGGGGGTGTATTCAAATGTTTTGTTTTATTTGACCAACAGTCCAAAGACATTCAGTATACCATCATACAAAATTCTCACATTTGAGAAGCTAAAGTCAGCGAATGTTTGGTGTTTTTGCTTGAAAAAAAAAGTGAAATCATCAAAATAGTTGCGGATTAAGTTTCTGACAATCAACTCATCAATTAATCGTGTAAATATTTCATACAGAGCTCTTTATGACTGGCAACTTAATCCACCATTAAACCATGTCAACCAAATGCAATATATTTTGCATCGTGCATCATCTTTTTTTGCTTTCCACTTAACAGTTTATCTCTTGATATGTGATACATGATATTGTGTCAGAAAGATATTGTGTCCATAAAAAGAGCCCTGGGTTATTATCGTAAACTAAAACTGAAACTAAAACAAAAATAAGCAGTGAAAAATATTTTTTAGTAAACTGAAACTAAATAAAAACAATATCCTTTAAGAAAAAAAATAATTAAACTGAAACGATATTGCATAGTTAAAAAACAAATAAAAATAAAATAATATGTGGCTGCAATTGCTTCACATCGGACACTAATGTAGCGCGAATATTAAACATTATGGCCATTCCTACACAGTTCTCTAACCATGTATTTTGTATGTATATAGCTAAATACTTCTGAGATATTATACCTGGCCCTAACAAACTAAACATATAAAAAAACAAAAGTAAACATTTCTAAAAAATGTAAACTAAACTAAACTAAAATGAAATAAAAAAAGTAAAATAAAATAAAAACAAACTGAAAATTAAAAAATATTACAACCTTGCATCTATATAGGGCTTAGAAAATTTACAATACAGGAGAGAGAAGAGGGGGCATCGCTCACCTCATCTGGCGGCAGCGTGGCGAGGGGCTTGATGACGGCGGCCAGAGGCACCTGAGACTGCTTGGCCATATCGGCTGTGCAAGGCATATTGTAGGCCGTACAGCGAACAAACCTGGGACTGGCATTCCCTGAACACAGACACAGATTCTCCATTAATATCAACAATCTTTACAATCGGTACCTTTCTCACATGGAAAGTTAAATTTTTCTGATTTAAGTTTTGCTAGTAACTAGTTGGGGAAAGATTAGGCTGAAAATTAAACATTTTACTGTATTAATTTAGATATTTTCCAAAGTAAAAAGAAGTGTATGATTCAACTTTTTCCCATGGTCTAGTGTTAAAAAAGTTAATAAAAATCACAATAAATCGTAATATCGAACCGTTTTGGAAGATGTGGGTGAGAAGCTGCCAGATGTTAATGTGCTCACAGGAAGAAGAACCTACCTTGGTCTTTGACCTGGAAGTTGGTGGTGACCAGCGGTGGAGCCTGACCTCTGACCCCTGTGGTGAATGGCTCGGTGCTCTTAGCCCTGTCATCCTCTATTACCTGGATCTAAACAGGAGAGAGGGGGACAAAAATACCCATAATTCATACATGTTTACAGCATAAATATACACATGTAAGTTCACGATACATTGTCCCTGAGTCCCAAGAGGAACATCTAACACACATGCAGGTGAAGACTTCCACACAACCCCAGCACGCACACATCTGCAGCTACTAAACACACACTGAAAACCCATCAACATCTGGGGATAGAAAAAAAAAAAAAATCGAGTGATGACTGAGGTGACATCTCCGTGAAAAAGCGCAGGATTTATCAAGGCATGCCATTAATGCAAGGAATTTTGGGTAAGTCAAAACATCGCAGGCTAGCATGCAGGACACAGAGAGGAGGTTTTGAGGCGGTGGCTGTCTGACGAACCATAAACTCTCAAGTTGTCTGGACTAAGATAGGCTGCCTCAAACACACCGAATCAGTGAGATGGGAGTGAGGGTTATGCCGCAGTGCATATGATGATGGGTAATGTCCTTAAGTTTATTAGTATTCGGAGAAAGGCCACAATAATATGACTTTTAGTCCTCATCACAGTCTCCAAGACACAAATATGACTCTTAAAGGAATAGTTCAAGATTTTGGGAAATGCACTTTAGATGAGCTGATTTGTCGTTTTTACACTTAAGCCCCGTTTTGACCGCAGGAACTTTCCCCCGGAAGTAGGAACCTTTTGAGGAACTCATTGTGTTTCGACCACGGTTCTGGGGACATTTTACCTCCAAAAAAAGGCCCTGGTCGGGGGGTAGTACTTTCTGAAAGTACAGGAACTTTCAGGGTGGCGTTTGCAGGGATGACCATTACTGATTGGTAAAACACACACACACAACGCCACTGCTTCAACTCGTGTACCGCTTCATTCATAAACAAGGAAGTACTCTAGTATCGATTTAGGACCAATTTAGGACGAGGGGAGAGTATTTCTCTATGTTTGCTAACATTAAAAGTGAAGTTAGACTCGACTCATTTTAATAAGACTAGGTCAAAACCGAGAACAGTATATGGCTGGACCGTGTATGGTCAGTCTGTGAATTTGTGGCTACACAAATAGTCAGTGGTTATGTTTCACACACTGGACGAGAGAGAGTTGACATACAAGACGATGCGAAGCGAAAAGCAAAAGCGCCTATTTGGCAATATTTCAGATTTAAACTCAACGCTATAAGGGAACCATAATGTTAATGAGGCCATCGCTGTGGGGAGGACGGAGCGGTTATGGCCGGTGTGCCGGGTGGAAACCTGCGGCCCCGCAGCGAAAGCTGGACCGGAGAGACCAGACACACAGCCACCAGGACGTTAATGATCAAAGTAAGCGCGCTACACATATTGACCGTCACCTTTTCTTGTAATATAAAGAAAAAAGCGTTTTCCCCAAATTGTCGAACTATTCCTTAAACAATGTCATTTACACTGGTGTTTTGTTTGGACTGTGATAATTTTATTTGGGCATTAGTGCTGGAATATTTTAGATGCCAAAATGTCATCTGTGAAACATGTTCAGCATCAGTGTATATTTCCAGTCCTATTGGATAGGAACGATTCTGGTGAAGCACATTAATTAGCAGGGATGACTGATCCATTAACATAACACACAACATACATCTGACTTTTTCTTATTTCCAACAGGAGGCCATCTTTCACATTGTGACTATCACTGACTTTGAGGGGTGAGAAGGAGCCAACAGGAGGTGGAAGCTGGTGGGTTAGTGCAAGCGGGCGGAGAGGACAGGATGAAGCAGAGGAAGAGGCAGGCACACAGGAAACTTACTGGGCTGGGGATAGCGTCTGGATCTATTCTATGTCTTGATTTCTGCACAGCCGGCATGTCAGACGCTTGCTTTACATTCAAAAGTTTGTCCAGCAAATTGTGCAAAACAGGACAAAATAAATAAATACAAAGAGTGGAAATATAAAAAAAGGAGTGTGAGAAGAGAAAACTCAGCAAGACTATGCTGAGTAGCAGGCATTGTTATTGTTATTCAGACAGAAACTGATCAGTAGTATTGATTATAGATTAGTGGTACTGTAGGCTATGACAGTCAAGCGCCAAGTAGATATAGACTAATAAACCAGTAGCCTGTTTGACACACATGCTAAGCAGCTCTAAATGTAAACACGGCTACAGAAGGTTATTCAAATATTACCGTGACCCCCGTGTCTAGACCGCAAACGTCAGCTAAACTTTGTGTAGTTTTTTTTTTGATATGCGAGTTTTCCTGATCTACTTTTCCATCAACACTGATGCATATGATTGAATCAATAAATAAACAGCAATAAAAGGAGAAAACATGCCATCATAATAATAAAACCAAAGAATTATATTAAGAAAATAAAGATAATATGATAAAAGTTGAATAATTAAAATGATAAAACACTAAAATATTAGTAGTAGTAGTATATTAATAGTAGTAGTGTTTTATTGGGCATCATACCTCGAAAGTGTAAATTAACCCTTTAGGTCGCGGTTATGCCCGTGAGACGCAGCTAAGACGCGAGCCTACACGGAGCCGGTGGCGACGGCTGCATAGATTAAAATGAGAGCATATCTGTTGCGTGAGAGCAAAAACGCGTCTGACACGCTTGCGCTCTAGACACGGGGTAAGACTTCTGTGGTGTTAGAGCTGGGCAATATCAAGATAGTCATAGGGGTATTGTCAAAAATCAATATATCAATATATACACTGTGATATCCAGTAGTGAATGTGATATCCCAGGATGAGTAAACTGTTACTGGACTGCATAGTAAAGCCGATTGTAATATTGAACTACAACTGTGATCGTTATCATGATACCACAATTTGATAATGTCATAAGAAATCCACTCTGACTTAAAGATGATTTACTGCCCAGCCCTAAGTGGTACATACAAAATCATGGACACTCAGTGGCCACTTTATTATGTTCACCTGTACAATCGAATGCAATTCAACATAACAGCTCAACCTATGCATCGATCCGATACCATAATTTATTAACCCAGAAAAAAATCAACTTGTTTAACTGGATTATTTTATTTTTTTTATATTATTAATTTATATTCTTTGTAACTACTAACTAAATTTCTTTAATGCATTAACACAATCGATCTTTCGGAGGTTGTAGGTTGGGTTCAGTTTTAAAGCTGGAGTGAAGATACTGACATCATATGAAATTAGAAAACCTAAGGAATCCATCGGTACCAACCACGTCATACTAGCTTGTAGCTAAGGAGGCTAAATAATGTTCCAAACTTGTGCAAAATTTTGGTGAGGAAAAACTGGCATGGCCATTTTCAAAAGGGGTCCCTTGACCTCTGACCTCTAGATATGTGAATGAAAATGGGTTCTATGGGTACCCACGAGTCTCCTCTTTACAGACATGCCCACTTGATATGATAATCACATGCAGTTTGGGGCAAGTCATAGTCAAGTCAGCACACTGACAGCTGTTGTTGCCTGTTGGGCTTGAGTTTGCCATGTTATGATTTAAGCATATTTTTTTTATGCTAAATGCAGTACCTGTGAGGGTTTCTGGACAATATCTGTCATTGTTTTGTGTTGCTAATTGATTTCTAATACTAAATATATACATACATTTGCATAAAGCAAGCATATTTTTCCACTCCCATGTTGATAAGAGTATTAAATACTTGACAAATCTCCATATAAGGTACATTTTGAACAGTTAAAAAAATGTGCAATTAATTTGTAATTAATCGTGATAAATCATGCGATTAAATATTATAATCGTTTGACAGCCCTAATTTTTTTTTTTATCATAATGGTATCGGATCGGTACTATGTATCGGGAAGGAGAAAATGGTATCAGAACATCTCTAGCGGCAGAATATTAGAAACACTAATAATTCACTTCAGTACAACAGCACCACGTCATCAATGCTAAATTTATTTAACACCTCTATGACTTTAAAGAAACTGATCATTATAGGCATCATAAAATTTGACTTTATGCCAGAACAGTTGTATTGAATTGCTTTAGATTGTAAAAGTGTACCTAATAAAGTGGACATGTCACTTTCAAACTCACTCCAGCAAATGCATCAAAGTCATCTTTCCTCACTACTACTTTATGGTGTGAAAAAACAGAAATGGCCAACAATCAGCACGGGTGTTGTAAACTAACAAATTTGGTCTAGAGAAGTCGGTTGTGTGTGTGTTTGCGTGTGCTCACCGGGCTGGGAATGGCATCTGGGTCAAGTCTTTTCTGTGCAGGGGGAGCAGGAGCCGGTGCTGGTGCAGGGGCTCCGTAGTTTGGTTGCCCGGGATACGGGCCTGCATAGCCAGGCTGAGGGCCTCTCACCTGCCCAAACGCACCTGAGGAGAACGAGAAAACAGCTCAGTGGTGGAGAAAATAAAACAACCCTATCTAGCTTCCACTTGGTGGCCGTCTCCTCACCATTCTGCTGAGGAGGGTATCCTCCCTGCATGCCAGGCTGAGATGGAAGCGGCTGCATGGCCCCAGGAGGGCCTGGGGGGCCCTGTGGTCCTGGAGGCAGGTGGTTGCTCTGGGCCATGGAAGTGGGAGGCATCTGAACTCTGGGAGGAGGGGGGCCTGAGTGGTAGGGGGATGGCTGGGATGGAGGGGGCTGCTGTTGGGGTGGCATGGGGCCGGGGTACGGGCCAGAGGGCATTGAGATTGGAGCAGGACCAGGAGGAGGAAAAGACCCAGGTTGAGAGGAGGGAAGGGGTGCTCTGGGTGGGAAGGAGCCCTGGGCAAGGGGGGGCGGGCTGGAGACGAAGGCAGGCTGGCTGACAGGTGGAGGTGCTGAGGAAAAGGGGGGCTGGGTTGGAGGGAACGACTGCTGTAGCTGGGACGCTGGGGGAGCAGGAGCTTGGCTGGGTGGAGGCACAGGGCCCGAGTAGGAGGAGGGAGGGAAGGTTTGCTGAGAGGAAGGAGGTGGCGGCGCAGGAGAGGTGAACTGCTGTTGAGAGGTGGGGGGAAGAGAAGAGTTGAATGCCGGTTGAGAAGGAGGTGGTGGGCCTCCGTAGTATTGCTGAGGAGCTGCAGGGCCACTGGGAGGTGGAGGTTGGGTCGGGGCAGAGGACGCTGGGGGAGGGGCTTGGGTGTAAGAGGGGGGAGGTGCGGCTGAGTAGGCGGTACTGACGGGAGGCTGGGAGCTGTGAGGTGGAGCTGAGGAGAGCGACAGACTGGTTATCTCCAGGTGACATAACGTCTATGAAACATGCATCCGCAAATCATTACATCCACATCACATCATTAGTACAGTAAATTACACTACACTCAAGTATAAATCCATCCGAACTTACCATATCCTGGCCCCGCAGGGGTTGGCGGTCCAGAGGTGATCTGCATCCCAGTCATCTGATTAGTGACCTGCTGCATTGAGGGTTGGGGGGGCCCGTAGTGATGGGGGTAGGAGGGTTGTTGTGGCCCTGTCATGTTCACAGCTCCCTGGTTGTATGGCTGAGACGCAGCAGGCCTGGAAACACATCAATCATTCAGTGTGTGTGCGTACATGCACTTAAGTAACCGGGTTGTGGTCAGTTCTCTACAGTAAGCTGATTAAATGTCATGTATATATCATGAGAAACCTGGTTTCTGTAATAGGGGTAGGAGATAAGAGACACCTGGTTTTCCCAGCTAGATTTCTCCTGGAGAACGCTTGTTTAACTTTATGAGTAACCCTGTTTTCTTTTTACCAGGGCTGTCAAAGTTACCGCGATAATAACGCGTCAACGCAAATTTGCTTTAACGCAACTTGCAATTTTTAGGTTGTAGCAGCTCAGTTTCAAAGCTAGAGTGAAGATACTGGTAATGTCATACTAGCTTGTCGCGAAGGAGGCTAAATAACGCTCTGAAGTTACGCTAAATTAGCAAAAACTGGCATGGCCATTTTCAAAGAGGTCCCTTGACGTCTGACCTCAAGATATGTGAATGAAAATGGGTTCTATGGTTACCCACGAGTCTCCCCTTTACAGACATGCCCACTTTATGATAATCACATGCAGTTTTGGGCAAGTCATAGTCAACTCAGCACACTGACACACTGACAGCTGTTGTTGCCTGTTGGGCTGTTGGGCCATGTTATGAAGACTTCCGATTTCCGAGGTAAATGGAATGCAGAAAAATGACTCCACGTGGGGAAAGTAGCAGCAGAGCGGCTGAATGAAAGGAGAGACTCAAACTCAAAAAAGTCCATTTCCACAGCTAAACATTTGAGTATTTGTCATATTCAGACACACTGTGAGGGAAGGCACCGCTCTGTCTGTCCTTCCTCTCACTGTGCTGTCAGTCTGCTTTAACACACGTACACATAAAAATAGTCCGGACCGACTGACGCAGCATCTTCTATCCCTAACACAGCTAAAATGAGAAAGCCATGTTTCTAAAATACTGTTGGGGGATACAGGAGAAGTTTGATTACGGACCTGCTGCATGCACCCGAATGAAGGTTACTACAGTACATGTAAAAGCACTGATTAACATGACATACCACCTTTGCGGTACCTGGCCTTATATCTTGTGTTCAATACCAGCACATAAGGAAAAAGAAAACCTAAAATCAGCAGCAACTAGAACTCCAGTTTTCTCTCAGTTAATTTTCTATACTAGGCATTTCAAGCACGAGCAACTGCTGTCTATCACAATTCATAATTTGCCTCAACACACATCGCATTGAGTGTGTTTTTGAATAATTTGCTTTGGTTGGTTTGGAGTGCACTTTCACTCCTAACTAACCACACTACAGACTTCTTGGAGGTTTCAGACAATCTCGGTGCAGTTATTTGGTGTGTCTAAAAGGATTCTGTTGCTTAAAGAAAAGGAACATTATATAAAAGCCCATAGGCTAAATACACTAAGGGGAATAGCAAACAATGAACATGTAATTACCTGGGTGGTGCCTGTGTCATAGGTGGGGGTCCATTCTGCATGTCCCCTTGACTGTGACTGTACTGATTATATGGTTGAGGCGCTGGAGGGGCTCCAGAGGTGGGAGGACCCCTGGCAGGACCTGAAACGCAGGGGACAAAAGATTACACACATAGCTGCGAAAAGCAGAATCATCCCTGCGACAAAATACTCATTCTGATACCAATCTTTCTAATGTGACGAGATTAGCGCGGCACGCTAAACGTGGCGATAGGCCACTGTGGTGCCCAAATACATTTTTAGAACTAACTGATTACATTCCCAGGTTTTGCCTCTGGGGCTAGCAGCACAGACTACATACTGAAAGCAGGCTAGCACAGACTGTGTGGTTAAGAGGGTCAGTTAAATTAATGATGTTCTGATGGAAGGCTGGAAATAAACACCAGACGTCTGACAATTTTAGGATGTAAAATCTAGTTAAGCATCTTGATAACTTTAAAACTAAAGTCATGAGAAACTGTCAGCCTAGTAGTTTGTTTGGCATCCATACTGAGAGAAAAAAAGCAAAATAAACCACTCTACCTTCCCTACTGAATACTAAAATAACAACAATATGACCAGCAGATGCAAAGATTGAATTTGGAACATCTATCTCACATAATAATAAAAGCGTAGCTCACATTTCTAGGTAATACAAAGGTTAGTAACTGGTTGGCTGCTATGCTTTACAATCACTGGTGTTAAGTAGACTCAAAAGATCTTCTTCTATTGTACATTATGACAAGATCACGGCAGAGAGAATAATGCCCGTAGGTACGGAGAGGATTCGATGATTGCAGAGCATGTGGAGTGTGAAATGAGTAAGAAAAAGAGAGGAGGCAGTTACCTAAGTCAAGAGGAGAGGAGAGGTCAGAGACTGGGTTGGCAGCCACAGCCTTAGAGGGAAAGCTTGTGAAAGGAGAATAACCTGAAATACAAGAAAAGAGGGGAAGAAGGCAAATACAGAGAGATGTAGGGAAATGCTTAAAGCAACGTGAAGGAATGAGAGAGGGGCAGTCAAGATTCAGATTAGTATGCAAAGGCACAGCGCTGTTCTCACACGTACATGAACAATCACATGGCGGGAAGCAGGTATAGGTAGGACACTCCAAGGTTATGGCTCTATGGGTGCTTGAAGAGCATCACAGCTGACCTGGTGTCTCACTCTTAACTCGCTCACTCATACGCAATGTTGTTCAGAAGCGTCACTTTACCTTGCTGTGGAGCCCCGGGCTGGTAGGCTGAAGCGGGGCCGTTGTAGGGTGCGTAGGGTGCAGGGTATCCCCCATCCAGGGGAGCGTAGCCGGGCTGGCCGTAGCCAGGCTGGGGCTGGCCATATGGAGAGGCCATTGGAGTGTGCTGGTTTACATTCATCCTAAGTTCATCCCTAAATCTGGATAAAAGTGTGACACAATCACAATTAGTCAATATCATAATTCAAAACTAACGTCGCCTGTAGTGTAACAGCCTGTAAGACAGTTATTAACGCCAAAGGCTGTTGTGACAGTCTTGGGTTCCCCTGGTCCTGAAGAGACGGGGGAAAATCTGCCCACACTGCACTCCTCGCTCCATGAGGAAAATGTGGACTACAGACACAACCTCAAAAAACACAAACAACTGATCTCAGTAAGAATTTACTGCGGCAACTCTCTCTCTCTCTCTCAAGAGAAAGTATTGAGCAATTCAGTTTTAACCTCTTCTACCCAACGAACCTGGTACCGGGTTCAGCTGAGCTGTGTGTTGAAACACAACCTTTAAAAACTTCATAAAATGCTGTGGTTGTCGTTTTTCCGAATTGTCTCTAAAAGACAAGGCCTCAACGCTACTAAAACAACACTCCAAGTGTATTTTGTCCAAACAATGTTTGTTTGGCAATGATTTCAATGTTTTAGGTACAAAATCAACGCACGAGAAATTTGTACTTTATAATATTTTTGACCATTTTTATATTGAATGTACAGACTTGACTTTGGATTATTTTTTGCAAGTAAATTATCTTATTTACATTGTTATTGATCATATTTGTTATTATCTAAGTTTTATTTGATCATATTTCATTATTATAATAAAACTACTCTATTTGGAGTCAAAATTATACAATTTAGTTGTTTTTTATTGATTTTATACTGATGCACAATGGTAGAATGTGATGATGCACAGGGTAAATGTCATGGCCAAAGACTCCATTGTGTGCACACAGCCTCCTGTAGTGGATATCAGTAGTATTTTATAGCCAGATTCCCTTTCAGGAGGTAGAAAACCCATTTGGCACACTTTGGATATCCAAACGGGCCAAATTGAGAGTCCGCCTGGTCCTATCCTGACTAAAACCTTTGTAGAATCTATGTGCCTTGTGTTATTTATATCTGCTTTGGCACAGTTGTAGTCAAGGAGTCGCTGAATGAATTCAGTGGCATCTCCGTGCATGGCATCATTGCTATAATGGTGTTATCCACTGTCTAATCTAGAAAACATTTTAGGCGAGGATAAAAATGTAAATTTTTCCTTTGGTTCATCACAATTTACGCAGGCATAGTAACAATCACAATGTTACTGACACTGGGGGTGAGTTCTCTGAGGTCTTACCTATCCATAGAGACCAAGATCATGCATATAGACCTGGTAGTCATGAAGCTATTCTTGAATTATTTGGAGTATGTATGTCTAGGCAAACCACACCTTCCAGCACCCTAGAGCTTAAGATGTTAACGTTCTTCAACATATAGGGGAATCTTTGCTGTTATCAACTAAAAACAGACAGAGAGAATTGAAAGCAGTCATAAGGCAGACAGACATAACCCGGACTGAGCTTGCTGTCCCACTGAACACCTGAACTAACAAACAGGGAGAGTGATGAAAAACACTTTAAGCCCTCTAGCTCCTACAAGTTCCTACAGTCCCGACACAAATCAAATTTTCTTTGTGACGTTAATATTTCCTGTTTCAGGGGACAACACCTTTATTGGCTTTTTGATGTTTGACTTGGCCACACCCACAGGCTGGTATCTATGACTAATCAGTTTACACACACACACACACACACACACACACACAATGAGCAACAACAACTGGTTACAATTCCAATAATGTGAAGCAAAGCAGACACAAACCACTACTACTCTCTTAGCTATGAGTGTGAGATTAAAAACCTGACACTGTGAAGACACTATGTCATTTCTACTGGACTCATGCATGTGCCCAGGTGTTTACAGGTCAGCCCAGAAGGTAACCCAGTGGACTGGAGTCAACTTTATGAGCATGATCACTCCTGCAGATCACATGGCAACCTTGCTAAACCACATACTCTCTTAGCTATGAGGGTGAGATTAAAAACCTAACACTGTGAAGACACTATGTCATGTCTACTGGACTCATGCATGTGCCCAGGTGTTTACAGGTCAGCCCAGAAGGTAACCCCAACTTTATGAGCATGATCACTCCTGCAGATCACATGTCAACCTTGCTAACACAAGTTGTTTATTCACTTTGGCTTCTGGAGAGACTGGCCCTAACCTATATGACAGGAGTGATGAGTATCATCTAACAGACAAACACGAGCACTAAACGAGCAGGGACCTTTGAATAATTCAGCAGTGCAGGTGCCACACAACGAGAAATACAATCTCTGTATAGCTCGTACAGCTCTTTAGTATGTCGAGGCCTACTGAGCTGAGTGACCCACATCTGCTCTCCTCACTGGGTTAGCAGCAGTAGCAGCAGCAGTTTCAGTGCATGTAAAACACTAACAAAACTATTCAAAAGTGGCACTTAAATAGTTGAGAATAGATAAGATATCACAGGAAAGTCAAGTGAAGATGAGGAAGGCTTGCTTAGCAGTGTGCTAATGCTAACACACCTCAGTGCCGCATTACAGTTAGCTTGCTAGCTTAGCTTAAACATGTCAACCAAAAACCCTCAGAGCCTGGTTAGCATGTTGTGGCTAACTGTTACTAGTCTAACACAACAAACTTCCATGTCATGAGGGGCTAACTTTTTTTTTTTATAATAATAAAAAATAATAATAATAATATTTTAATTTAATTTATTTGCACATATATAAAACTGCACAAAATCCAGTCAATGAAAAAAAAAAAAAGAAATGTGTCAGGAGAGGTCAAGAAGCTCACAGGCTTATTTATACAGGTTCAACCCCAGGAGAAAAACAAAACAATAACAAAAAAGGAAGAAAGATCTAAACTAACATAATTTTAAAAATACAACAAAAGTTAAACAACAACAAGAAGTACACAAAATGTGCAGAAAAACCCTAACCACACAGTGGAAAACAATCCAATAAAAACAATAACAAAAAACAGTACAGAAGAAAAGAAAATGTATCTAAACATATCAAAAGATAATTAGACATCATGAATTAAATGTGATGATAGTTTCCTTTTAAAATGTTCTAAGGATAACGAGCTCTTGATAATGTATATATATATGATATATATATCATATATATATATATATATATATA
>CAKALU010067678.1:37125-81916 GCA_916700995.1 Hozukius guyotensis | reverse complement strand
AATTTAAGGGTACCATCATTTTTGTCCAGGCCAGTTTCATTAGTTTGTTTTTTAAAATGATTCTGTTGAACCACAATTCAAAAGCAATATCTGATTTTCATTAGTTCATTTTCAGTGAATCTTTATTTATTATTACTTTTGTCAGTTTCAAGTTATTTCAGTGACCATTGTGGGTTTTTCTTTCTTTAACGGAAGGGTACCAACAATTTTGTCCACGTGTGTAAATGTAACCGATTGTGTTAAATTTGCTATGATATCATCTCATATCGATCGCAGGCCCCTGAATTTAATCAAATCAAAATCGTATCGTTGCAGACTTTGTAACATCAGCAAATATCGCATCGTTGTCCAAAGAATCAATATAATATCGTATCGTGATGAGACTGGTGATTTACACCCCAAATATTTAGGTGTGTCCTTCAAGGTCATTAGTTTGACCTCTGTTGCAGCCACAGCATGGCAACAAGAAGCCCACCACTGTTTGTCCCTATCACTGAAATGTGAGTAGAATCTTGTGAAATATACAAAATACAGTGTTCATGGTACCAACTAAATGACCACCAATTAAATGATCATAATATCTCAAAAGTGTAGTTTCTGATTACTAAGGTGATCATAGTTAAAATAGCAGTTTTAAACACTACAGTTTTGTTCTGCTGCTGTTGCTGTGACGCATGCCGTTAGTTACCTGCTAGTGTGCGAGGAATGGTGAGCAGTGAGTCATGAACCAGAGGGTCATCTGCAGAGTTCACTAGCAGCAGTGGCACATTTACCTGGAACATAAATAATAAAAGATCCACACATCAAACAAATGCACAAACAGACCAAAAAGAGAAACATAAAATGAGATGATGTGATGTGTACGCAGAAGCAGTTCTTACATTGTGGATATAATGTACACAACTCTCCTTCTCATAGTACTCTTTGAGGGAGCTGTGGCCGTGGAATTTTCTGTTGAAACCCCAAAAACAGGAAGTGTCATTAAATAATCCCATTTCATATTCTTATCGCTGAGAATGCCAGGTATAAAGACAGATAGGGAGATTCAAAAAACACAAATCTGCCAATCAACTACATCAAAAAAAACACTGAGAGCTGTGACACTGGAAGTAATCTCAAATTATTTGTTTCTCCACATACCTCATGATGCTGTCATCGATCTGCATGAGAGACGTCGCTGTGTACAGCCGACCAATATCTAGATCTATCATTTTAACTTGGCTTCCCCCAAACAGACTGTGCCTGTAAAATGCAAAAAAAAAACATTATTCATAAAACATGTTTAAATCACTGACTGCTCAGTGTGCAATGTAGTAAGGGGCTGTATGATAAATATTGGGGTATGGAGGGGGACTGAACCTTATGTTTAATGTATGTTTAATAAACTTAGAAAAAGACAGCAATAGCATCCGACCAATATCTCCAAATAATACAACAGTATTGGTACAACTCGATTCACCATTCATAACTAAAAGAGGCAAAGCAAAGAGAATTCACGATGGTGTACCCTGTGTAAATTTAAAGGTGATAAATATGATATTCGGAGCATTACTATAGCAGCAAACAACTGTTAGCTATGTAAATATATAGAGGAGTAATGTCTACCTGAGCAGAGGATGAACTCGCTCTCGCTCCGTGTGTGTTGTAATCTCAGTTTCTCATGCCTCACTGGCTAGCTCACGGTCGCTGCTCTGCACTGCTCTCATACGGCGGTTACAGCTGAGAACGCCGTCCCGACCGACGGCGCCGTTGCGGAAGAGTAGCACCCACCCTCCGGTTCCCCCCCCCATGTTAATGCTGTTATCTCTGTCAGCACTCTCGCCGTTTTTTGCGCTGTTAGCACCGTTAGCTGCCATGCTGAGAGCCGTTGAGAGGCAGTAAAAATGCTCCCCATCTTGTATTTAGCACCTTTAACTTGAACATTTAACCTTAATATGTTAATAAAATAATACTTTTCATTATTTTGGTACTTAGTTCTTTTTTTAACAATGGTGTAAGAAAAAAATAAATAAAAGACTCTCTCCTGCTCTCCCAAAAAAGTCCCTCCCTCCCTTCAGC
Source organism: Hozukius guyotensis (assembly GCA_916700995.1). Lineage (NCBI taxonomy): Eukaryota > Metazoa > Chordata > Actinopteri > Perciformes > Sebastidae > Hozukius > Hozukius guyotensis. The sequence goes on along the minus strand of CAKALU010067678.1, from coordinate 79,858 downwards.
AAAAAATAAAAAGTATATAACCCGCTACCTTTTCTGACCCCCTCCCTTCCTCATAATAATTTTCATACAGTTCTGAACCATACTCTTTTAAAGCAGAATAAAAGTTACGTCTCAACCTGCTTAACCTACAGAGATCTTTGATGTAACTGTTCGTTTATATTGGCCGCAGGTTAGAGTGCTGTTTTTTGGCGCACACCAATGAACAACATGTGAATGGAACTTTACAGTAATGAAAAACTATAGGGGAATCTAAAATGTGTACTCTGCATGTGCAAGATTAGCAGCGATACCTGTGTGAGAGGATGATTTTCTTCATGTTGTCAGCCATGAGAAAGTTATAGAAGCGTCTGAACTGGTCCCACTGTAGGAATGTTTCCTGTGCCCTGAAAGATAGAGACAAACAGACACACAGGAAGTTGGCTTTGTGCAGCCTGTCTGCCATCCAAACAACACACTAAATGTCCTGTGTAATCCGCTGGACAAAGAGTCATGCTGGTGGAGAGTAGCAGCGGTGTCAGGCATTAACATGCAGCTCACTGACAGAGACAGGCTAAACCAACACAACAACTAAAGACAAATAACTGACCATTAGATAGAATGGTTTTCATTTTCTTTTTGGCATTTCAACACCATTTGAGGTCAAATACATTTATAAAAAATAATCAAAAGTATGATTTCTTAATCACACATTATTTGTGGAAAAAAGAAGGCTGACAGAAGGGCCAGCTTAGGTTTGGACACCGATTTGAAAGGATAATTCATTAAAAGGAAAAAAAACTGCAAATCCAATTTCACAAAAGGCCAGTCTCTACAACACAAACCCTTCCCCACCGCCTTCATCCAAACTTTAACAGAGCCAGCTTGTCGTGTCTGCCAAGAGACGCCGGCAGCATTTAAAACGCAGAAGGTGTGGCTCTAACACCCACATGCACTAGTGGTTTAAAAACCCCATCGTAATACATTTGTTGGTTCTGCGTGATTCACAAATGTGACGCTATGTGCACAAAATGTTTACTCTGGACATGTTTTCAGTGAAAGGGATTTAGGCAAAGATGCATAATGTAGAATACACAGCCTGAACATACACAAACCAGCCACACTACAAAGTCAGAGCAAACTGTGGAAAGAAATGACTGGCTAAACCAGTGCAGAGCAGTAAACAACACCCTGAAGCTGATGGCCCTTCAGGACAAGTTTTTAAAATGTTGTCTGTCTTGTTGCTCGCATTTAAAAAATCTTCAAAATGACAACTTTAGCAAAACAGTGCTATCTATCAAATAAGATTATAGTAAACAGAATAGCTGAATGATTAAATGAGAGATGCTTGGCAGACTTGTGATAAACGTGTGATTATGTTATGCATGCATTAATCATTTTGTGGCATTATGCTGAGCTTCATTTATATTTAGAAATGTGTGTTATAAAGGGGCTTTGATGACACATTGCATTTTAATTAATTAAGATGAGAGGACGACAACCCACCTGAGAGCGCTGTACCCCTGACAGACGCTGACACAACACAGCACTCGCTCCTGGTTCATCCTGTTCTCGCCCAGGAACTTACAAACGATGTTTCCACCCAGACTGAAGCCCACCACCATCAGCTGGGTCTGAGGATACGTCCGCTTAATGTAGCCGACCATGGCTGCAAACTCCCATGTGCACCCTGTAATGGAAACAGTACAGTTAATGTACAATACAATACATAACACCTCTGTAGGACGGAGCGTTTTCTCTCTGCTCAGCAGTTCCAGCTGAAGGTGCCTTTAGCTCAGGGCATTACATTTGTGTCTCTATCAGACCTTTTAAATAAGCTCAGGTCTTAAATCTCTTATTATCTCTAACTCTGGGGGCTTTAGGTTCACCCACCAGCTCATATAGCCTTTTAGCTTTTACCTTGAAATTATGTTGTACGGAGATTTGCCTAACTGAAGGCAAATTATGATATTAAATCACCTTTAACTAAACCAGATTACATCAAAATTAAATTAAGGTGCCACCAAAGAAATCATTTTTTAAACTGCATTGAAGTAATATTTCAGTTGTATTCACTGCTATGAGAGTGTCTTCTGACCAGAGCTTCTTTTTTATAGTTTTATAGGAATAAACTGAATCAGTACAACCACAAAATGTCCAATATACTTACATGCATTTGCAAATATTATCATTATTATTATTATTGTATTTTATACACCCAGTGATACAAACAGAAAAAGAGAACAAGAAGGAAAAGAAGAGAAACAAATATTTATATGTGCATATATAGATTTGTGCATGCATCCAGATATACCTACATCTCCACATATATAAATGAACTAAAAAGGGGGATAATTATTCTAACTAAAGATAACCAGACAAATGGACTAGAGACAGAAAAATAAATATGATTAAATAAAGTAAAAAAGAAAAACAGAGCCAGGCACCAGACAATTGGATAAGAGCAATATTTGATTTCACCAAATCAAATTCTTTTTTTCCCATTTTAAAAACTGGGTTATCATTCCTGGATACTCAAAATATGAAAAGATGATTCGGAGTAGGGGTGTAAAAAAAACATTTAAAAAAAATTGAATATGGTGATCTTATGTTTTGTGATACTGTATCGATTCTCAAAAACACTGTATCAATTTTAAATTAATAGTTTACATGCAAAGATTCAAAGATTAACTCAGTCAATACTTTATTTAATTTGCAAAGAGATGCATCCTCTCAAAGAAGTGCTATGATGTTGGATGTTACAGGAACTATGATAAATGCAAATGCAGATCCACTGTCTTTTTTACTCAGATTCTATGCTTATGGTGGTGTGTTCTTTATACTTTGACCGTTTTCCTAAAATATTGCAATATATCGCCTTACTTACAGTATCGCAATATATTGAATCGTAACCCTTGTATCATGATATGTATCGTATTGCCAGATTCCTGCCAATACACAGCCCTAATTCTGAGGTGACAGGAGAGTAAAACTGAAGTCAGCTCTGTGGCCTCACCGTAGGTAAACATGCGCGGAGAGGTCAGCTCGATGTTGGGAAGAGCTCCCAGGTGGTTCAGCACAGCACAGCGGTAACCGTCCTTCTGGGCGTGATCCACAAAGGTACGGATGTAATGCTTCTCACTGTGGTTACCGATACCAGGGCATATCACCATGGTGATGTCATCTGGTGAAACAGGCAGATGGAATTGGACAGATATTAGCCAAATGAGAAATATGTAAGCACAGAGTATGTCATTAGATTAAAAAGGAGCAAGGTAAGGCACTGCAGCCGATCCAAAATAAAGGAGAAGGCTTTTTGTCTGTAATTTGCAGCTTTGGCAAAACAGAAAAGAATAGTAACGCTACTTTTTTGGGGAATGCAATTTGTTCTGATAGGACCACAAGCTTGAGCTTGTCGATATGGTGGGGGTCAGGGTTCAGCTGAGGCATTCAAAGAAAGGAATCCATTTTTAAACCTGTCCTCACATACTGCTGTACAAACATGTTATGCTTTATTCAAAGATATTCAAATTAGATTATTCAAATTTAGATAGTGATCAGTCTGTTTTCCACATATCTCGAGTCAAGTTTATTTAGATAGCACAAGCCTCACGACAGCCCTTTATCCCTGACCCTCTAATTGGATAAGGAAGAACTCTATCAGGAACAACAAAATGGGAGAAACCTCAGGAAGATCAGCAGAGGAAGGATCCCTATTCCAGGACGGACTGACACTCAATAGGTGTTGCATGAACAGACTACACAAAAGTGGCAGTGGAAAAATTTAGGGCTGTCGAAGTTAACGCGATAACATGTTAACGCAAATTCATTTTAACGCCACTAGTTTCTTTATCGCATTAACACAACTTGCGATTTTTAGTCAGTCTGTTAGGTCAGTTTTAAAGCTAGAGTGAAGATCCATCCTATGAAACTCTACCTAAACCTAAGGAATCCATTGGTACCAACCATGTCATACTAGCTTATCGGGAAGGATGCTAAATAACGCTCCAAACTTATGCTTAATTTTGGCTAGGAAAAACTGGCATGGCCATTTTCACAGGGGTCCCTTGACCTCTGACCTCAAGATATGAGAATGAAAATGGGTTCTGTGGGTACCCACGAGTCTTACCCTTTCTGGACAATATTTGTGATTGTTTTGTGTGATTTCTAGTAATAAATATATACATACATTTGCGTAAGAAAGCATATTTTCCCACTCCTAGGTTGATAAGAGTATTAAATACTTGACAAATCTCCCTTTAAGGTACATTTTGAACAGATAAAAAAATGTATGATTAATTTGTGATTAAACGCGATTAGCTATGGACAATCATGCTATTAATCACGATTAAATATTTTAATCGATTGACAGCCCGAGTAAAATTACAATTTACAAGAAGTACAAAATATATGTGATTTCTATGTTTGGCATGGCAGTAAATTGCCAATCAGCCATCATCTATTAAGTATCGTCCAACTAGCAGCAACCGATAAAAACAAATTGTTTGTAAAGAAAGAAGTATGCATCACCTCCTGTTCGATGGTCCCCCAGTGGCTCAAACAGGTCAAAGGTCGCCGTGGCCCCGTCCTGCATGGGTAAGTACTTCCTGACTCCACAGGGGTGAGGTGAGCTCACCCGGCCGAGCTTACCATACAGTGCCGTCTGGAGGTGACCGCTCTTACCCCACAGTAAGGGAGGAATGTACCTGGAAAACACAAAAAATGGACGATAAATTGAATATAGAAACATGAGCTTATTCTACTAATGCACTCGATAAGAGCACGAGGTCAGTACCCAGAAATAACATTAGCACAATGTTATCCATTACAAAGTCACATTTCTGTTGCAGCTTTTGAAAAACAGCTCCATGCTCCCAACAGACATCATTGTTTAACGTCAGTCTGTTGCTATGTTTTGTTAAGATATGCTGAGAGTCTGTACTCGAATTCCAGTTACACCTCTGTAGGAGTTAGCTGTAGGAGTCAAGTCTTTGGATTACGTAACATTTCTTTGAAATATGGAGCCTTATGTTGTGCATTATCATGAATCACCATCTTATTTCCACGCTGAGACCAAAAGAATGGGAACAACTTGACAGGAAAAGCCCTTTTAGGTAGCTGCCTGTCGTATCATGTAAAGGAAAGCCAAGTAAATGCATATGGCTGATAATAACAGCTATAAGGATAACAGCCAAAACAACTATTTGTCTACTTTTCATTTAATGCTGCAGCCATAAAAAGGTGATAAATTAATGTTCAGTCTGTCAGTATAGAGATAAGCTGTTCAAGGGTGAATTTAGTTCACGGGTTCAGTTACAAACCAGACTCCATTTGCAAACACACGCTTTTAACAGAACAAATTCGACTCGTGTATGGAAATGACACGTTGGCAAATATTTGATTACCTCTTTCTCACTTTCCTTCAACTACATTACATCCTATCAGACATTGTTAGACTTGCTGACAATTAGGTGACGAGTGGGCCATCTTGGAGGCAATGAGATGATATAAACAAGACCAGCATAACACTAGTTGTATATACAGTACATAGAACACAACACAGTTACATCAATGGTTACACAAGACTTTCAACCTGGTGTGTTGCCTCATCTCTTACTGTGCCTAGAAAACACACTCTTACATAAGAGAGCTGTCGATCAAAAAGCAATACTACGTCCATTTGGTGATAATGTAATCACTTCCAGCATGCACTGGAAGTTGAAGCTTAACCACAGTTTTCTAGAAGGTACTCTGCCGGCTTAATCTATATCCAGGAAGAGGATAGCCTCATTATGAATAGGAGGATAAGCACACCGCCAGGCTAGTGGAGTTCATGCATAGGAGGGCAATAGATAACCTTAAACTCAAACAGTTTTTATCTGTTGTGTGAAAAAAAAATGTTCTTGTTGTCGAGTCTTCGTTTCTGTATTAAAAGATCTTGGAAGTGACAGCAGGTGAGCCTTTTGTTTGAACTTGTCTCTCAAGAGTTTTATTTAAAGTGGGGAACTTAACAGTGATGTGTGTTGTTGTCCCTCATAGCTATTAGGTAACGGAAAAAGGAAACAGATGCGTCGGTGCAGTTTGATGAAGCAAAGTTCCTAAGTCCAGATCAAAGTCCAGAAGTAAAGTCACAGGCCTTTGATATTAGCAAGGAGGGAAATACCAAACACTATAATTAGTAAAAATGAATAAAGACTAAATAGCTCATCCTGACAATTTGATTAAAATAAAATCCAGCGATCTTTATTGCTCTCATTTGTCTTTTCTTTACGCTTTTGACTCTTAACGTTATTGTTTGACTCTATTTAACTATATTTCTACCAATGTTTTGTCTGGTCTGTTTACTATTAGCTGCTGCCTTGATATATGCACTTGTAACATCATTGCTGCTTTAAAGGGACTGTATGTACGTTTTTACACGTATAAATGCTTTTTAATCGTTTTTTGTTACCAATGTGTGAACAGGTTTTAAACTAACCTAAAAAATGAGACCTTCTGCGACTTTCTGGGTTTCTTCTATCAGCCTGTAGACTGCTTTTAATGTGAAGAATGCGGGCCGTTTTTTTCGGTAAAATCCAACAGATGTGATGTCATGCACACTCGCGAATGCCTTTACTGTCTTCAGCTCCGCTAAAGGGCTAACAGTGTGCAACCATAGCCAAAATTCGGTTAGAAATGGAGTCCGCTAACGCCAACAAACGACCAGCCCCCACCACAACTCAGACTCCAAAACAAAATCCACGGAAGCACAAAAAAAAAAAAAAAGTTATAAGTTATATCTAGGAAGCCCGTCTTCCAAAACAGGAATGTGACCGACATCGGGGGAAAGCTAGGAGGCCTTTGATTCATGACGTTTGTTTGGTTTTGGGTATCAAAACGGACCCGGAGCTGGTCCTATTGGACAGGTAAGCTAATATTACTGCCAAGCATGTGACATATTGTATATATTGATATTGTGGTTTTAGCTGTCAATCACGTTCAGTCTCGTGTGTCACCTCACTGTTTTGATCGATGCTTGCTCTTGTCTTCGTAGTGCGAGCACAAGCGCGAGTAACAGGACATTGACTCTCGTTGACTTAACGACCACAGGTGTCACTGTTAACAAGCAATTCCCAATTCTTACATATAGCCCCTTTAACATCAAGGACCAAAATTAAAACAAGTTGTAGAATCCTTAACACTATACTTAACGGTCAGCTAAGGCTTATTTCTTTGTCAAATTAAACTAATGAATAAGTTCGTATGGATAAGAAAAATCAAGCCAACACCAACATGCATTTCAAGAAAAGTTATTTGTTGTGTATTGTCCTCTCCGTTAGCCAACACCCCAGTGTGCACGTTCCCAAAACACAGCCGAAAAAAAAAGTGCTGTTGACTCTGTTAACCTCACAACATCCCTCCTGTGCTTCCCACTGTGTAATTGATCTCTGTTATACAACACCGCAGGGTTACAAACGTGACTTCTCAACAACACAGAGAGACAATACAACGATGCCGACGCCAACGTCAACGATGCCGGCAGGCTCCAGGACTTCAGTTATCTCAGTTGAACTACACACCGGGGCATATACACTTCTGTGAGCAAAATATGGCTGTTTCGGGAGGGAATGATAACACGCCAGGCACAAATGTAAACATCAGTGTGGCCTAATGATTCACTGACACTGCAGCTGAAAGGCAAAGGGCTCAGTAACAATCGGTTATATAAGCAGACACTCGTGATGAAGGCTTGAAGAGAACCACCCTACAGAGCTGAAAGTATTACAACACCAGCAGACCACAGGACATGGACAGTGATGCTCATTCAGGAAAAAACAATCAAGTTTACTTTGTTTAAAGGCAGGTAGAGGGGTTTCCCACAACCTCCAGGACATTAGAGCCCAGCTGCTAACCTGGTTTAACCTACACAGGAAGACCTGCCTCAACATCAACAACCACTGGTTTGCAACCCAGATGGAAGATTCAAATGATAGTAGACATCAGAGTTGCCCTGAGGGGGAGACTTGCATCGTCACATATGCAAATGTGTTTGCCCTGCGGTGAACAACTCTATATTTGCTATGGAAGTGTGACAACCCAGTCTACCTTTGGGATAATTCTGGAAAAGAAACAGCCTGGTGTTTAATTCATGCCAGAGCTGCTGACAGTACAGCCAGACATCTCTGGTACAGACCCACTCAGGAACACTAATGACAGATGGGACCACCGCCAGACAAACTGCTACCTCCGCTCACAGCCCCAGATGGCCGACGACAAGCAGCGCCATTTCCATGGAAACGCCTTGAGTGACAGACAAAAAGCTGAGAATGCAACTCACTCTTTGGTCAGCTGAGGACAGGACTTGAGAAGGAAGCGGTTGAGGGGTGAGTCCTGGTAGGTGAGGTCTGGGGGCGCGGTGGGGCTCTTGAGGTTCAAGCAGCGGACGATGATGTAGAGCACCGTGGCCACCGCCGCCAGCTTCATGCCGTCGAACATCGCCGGCAGCTCTGGAGAGATGGGGTGCACGTCTGACTCGTGGGTGCTCATGATTATTCTGAAAAACAAAACAATGGCCCACGCTTGTTTCAGTGCTTTCCCTTGTCAAACACAATATTTAAGCAATAAATATATTTCCAAATACACAGCCAATTAATTAAGAACTGCGTGTTTAAAACAAACTTGTTCTCCTTTTCATTATTTAAATATCAATTCATCAACAGCATGACTTGTACAAAATAATAAAATTATTTTCTTCCATGTGGTTAACTGTGATTAGGCAGCGATGGGATAACGCCCAGATATGTAAAAGAGATATATCTGATGACTGACCTAAATATTCCTCTTGGTGCCCAAGGCGCTGCAGCGACAGATCTGTGGGAATATAGAGTGAGAGCAACTCAGTCAGATAAAGCACTTATTTAATACACTCACCTTAATTACATTACGGCTTACGGAGTGCCAATAGGAAGTCTCGCTGCATAGAAGATAGAGGTGCTGACATTACTTTAAATAAATCATTACATTTAGCAGACGCACTGCACACATCGCTTGTAATGCAATGCACCAACACAGTTATACCTTAAAACATTTACTTATAAGTATTATATATTCAAAGCATTAAACAATGTAATCTGAGTTGTGAAATTGCACGAACAGGAACTGTAAAGAGTACAGAGAGGCCACAGTGTCACCACAAAAAAGGGAAGTTGTGGTACAGGATTTTATAAAAATACATGACGGTGTTTTCCATTGTTATCATCAAGTAGCCAGATAAAATCACCATGAAAAGAAACTGTGTTGCTCTCATCTGTACCGATACTGATACATTACGCAAGAATAAAATGCAAAGCTGAAATTTGTCTTCTACTTACATTCTATGTTGAAGTTCGCCTCCAACAGCAACTCCAAAGGTCTGGAAATGTGAAGAGGTGAAGTCACAGTGATGTGGTCAAACCTAAAGACAAACGCAGAAAATACATTGACCCCTTGAATAAAGTAATTGACCTGTATTTCTTTCCATTTTTCCTTAAATTATGTTTAAAGTCTCATATAAATGCCTCGACTATTGTCTTCTTAATCCAGTGTCTTGTCACAAACTGACTCCAAATAAGATCCACCAGAAAGCACGATGTCATCACAGTAATTCAATTTAGTGCTCAAAAAAATAGTTGATTAATAATGGGTTTTGATGTTGGATTAATCGTTAGTTATTTCTGAAGTAAAAGTACTATTCAAAGCTTCACATTTATGAAGCGTTACTTGCTTTTCAGGTCATTCTAATAATTAGGTGTATTTTTGGCTCAATCATAAAACACCAACACATTCAGTTCACCTGAATGTAGGGCTGTGCAAAATTACGATATATCGTCAAAATTAAATAAAAATGTCTATCATATATATATTTTTCTATATTGTTTCTATCATGATATAGACTAGGCCTACATTTATTCTTTTGTTCTTTATAATTTCACTTAAAACTGTTATGTTCACTCAAGTTCTTAAAATGAGAACATATTCAGTACATTTCATTTGTCAAGTATTTAATTCACACAAGAGCATACAAAAATAGGCTTTACCATGTGGTTATTTCATATAGACGTTTTATTTATTGAATTACCAGAAAATGTGCTATATAGTGATATATATCTTTATCAAGATATGAAATGACCTATATCGTGATAGAAGATTTTGGCCATATCGCCCAGCCCTACCTGAATGTATCGGTGTCTTTGACCTCAAACCTTCTCAAGAGGTATCAGGAGCAGGTATATTTATCTTCCCACATGTTCTTAAAGCATAAGAATTCTTCCAAACCATACCCATTTTAAATGACTGTTATTTAGAGGAACTTTAAGATATGTTGTTCTCATATATTGTTTCTTATTTTTTGGCTTTTATTGCCATAATCCTATGTATTTATATGGTTCTTATTGTAACTTGTCCCTCCAACTGCCCCATTCTTTTAATATGTTTCCTTTGTCTTAACTAATTATTGGTTGTCTGTTGTATGTATGGATGTATGGACTGGGAATGCTACAAATGAATTGCCCCCTTGGGGATAAATAAAGTTGTCTGAACTGAACTGAACTGTGTTGCCACAGAGGGGATGTTACCACCATTGCTCTCACACAATTTGAATTTAAGATTAACACCTATACAAAACAGCTTTAGCCTCTGTCTTTAAGAATATAATGGATTTATACAAACAGCACCTGTAAACACAACTTCATCTCAAGACACACATGGTGCCAGAATTATCCCCAGCTGCATATAAAATTAGCTTCATTAAACAACAACCACACAGCTGATACCCACTGTAAACAAACCCAGAGAGGGTATCTATATCTGGCAGTTGTGTGACTAGCTAATACCAGGAGAAAGTGTGTTTATTATAAGCCACGCTGTGTCACTGAATAAACCATCCAGTCTGGCATCAGAGCAGCTGCTAACATTAGCTCTCCCTTCTTTGTCACGACTCACAACAAGCCAGAGATGAGTTCACAGACACAGGCACACTATACTGACTGTTAGCTAGCTAACACAGCGAGACAACTGGTATAAATAGGCTTATATAGTCATATTAATTCTTTATATTAATCTTGTCTCTAGGTGGAGGCTTCAGATAAGCCCAGTGGGGTTTTTGCCTCTTCCTGCACTGTATACATGTACATACTGTACATTTTTGTTATGTTGTATAGTCTTAAATTGTGCAAAGCAAATAATTTAAACAATAAACAATAAACAATAAACACAAAAAAGGGAAGTTAACCTGTGTATTAGTGTAATGTTTGTGTGAGAGCAGGCCAAGGCGCATCTTCTCTTCGCCCTACTGGTCCAGAACATGAACACCATGTCGCCTTTTGGACCGGTTTGCTGGCCACCTTGAATATTATGCGCAGTATAACTTCACATTAAGGCAATATACAGACGAAAAGCAGCACCTGTTAGCTGTTTTTTCTTCTTTATATTAGTGTTGTATAGCCTATCTTTTAGGCTAGAGTCTTTCACGGTCATATTTCTGCAGTTAAATCTCTCTAATGAGGCAGCATCATCATAGCTAGCATCATCTGAGCAGCGACACCACAACCACAACCACACAGCATCAGCATCTTTATCTTTACTTACCTCTCTTTATGAAGAAATTAATCAGCTCCTTGCTGCTCAACAAGCGACAAGCCTTGTTTATATTGGTGGCATGTCGTTTGTTGGTGTTGGTTAGTGTGTCTTTAAAGCATATCTCTCCTGGATGTGTAGTAGTCCGCCCTCTGGTTCACAGAGACGATGCTAGTTAGCTGCACTAGCTGTGAAGCAGCAACAGCAGCTCCGCTCATTCCGGCTCTCTGATTGGCTGAAACCGAAGATGGCGTCGCACCCTGAGCTCATTTTCCACGCCCCCTTTATATCTGTGATCAACATCACAATGACATTTATCATCATCACATTTCTTTTGTTATTTTAATGTTTATTTTGTTTCAAATATATTTATTAGGAAGCATGTGCATGTCAGTGATACAGACTTCTGTGGGGTGTGTATCATGTCTCATTTTTTTTTGTAAATATATCAACAAAAACAGACAATACTAGGAACTAAGGGCAAACAAAAATGGAGATAAGCAAATAGAAAGAACATAAGTAGTTAAAGGAAAAAAAACAAACAAAAAAAATAAATAAAACACAGACAACACCCTAAGGCACACAAATCAGGGGATTTTAATGTATATTTTGGTCATAGAGTATCTTTTTATTATAGTATACATGTTCCCCTTTTTATGACAGTGTTCTAGAGAAAAGTCGCACACATTTTTAACAAAAATCCTTTCCTGAACAGCTGTGAACGTGACAGCAACGTGCTGAAACCTGTTACATAACATTTCGGCACACTGATCTCCATATATACTGGCGTGTACCAGCAGATACTTTTATAATGTATTGGCTTGCAATTAGACACTTTATGGTGTATTTAATTGGCGTGTTTCATTTACAATTTTAGGGCATGCACATCCACTAGAAGGCATGGCAACTTGTACATTTGTAAGAACTTGTTATACTTATTGTGTGCACTGTATTCTGCTTTTAGTTAGATATTTAATTCATCACAGAAGTGACGTTTGGTGAGACGTGTCCAGCAGTAGATCCTACTGGAACAAACTCGAAAAGATGCAGTCACTTTTGTAATAACAGTATAATGTCCGCCTGATGGCGACAGAGTTTAACAGGTTATTCTATGACGCTCTCAACACCAGTGATGTACAATTCATATAAGAGTAAAATAAAGTTTAATTATGCCTAGGTTCCCTGTGAAAATGTAAAGTATGCTATTAGCAATAGATGAAACAACAATGTAAAAATAAACATTTAATTTTATATGTCCTGTTTAATATCAACTTTTATTTATTTATGTCAATATCTATTCATTTATTTCCATATATATTTCAGCATTTATTTATTTATTTTTCCATGTATTTATTTCTGTATTTATTCATTTATTCTTGTATTTATTTATACATGTATGCAGTTTTCTTTTCTTGTTTATTTATTTATTTATATTAATAAATAATATAATATCATATATATACTCTTGTATTTATTTATACATTTATTAATGCAATTTTATTTTTCCTTATTTATTTATTCATTCCATTATTTATTTATGAATTAATTCATGTATTTTTGAATTATGTACTTATTGACTGTTTTATGGTGTTTTTGTAAATCCCTTTTTAATTTGAACTATTTATTGATGGATTCATATTTCATTTTTTCATAATTCTTCTTTTTATTGCCCATTAAAATGTCAAATAATGAAATATTTTGTAATTTTGTCAATTTATTCATAGATTAATACATTAATTTGTAAACCCAATTATTAATGCCTATTTTTATTGTACAATTAATTATTAATCAATTAAATACTCTATTACTAGTTATGTGACTCTTGTGGTCCTCCATAAATAGTAGTCTAATGTGTGGTATTAGTCAGAAACTCTTAACCAAAGAAAAGAGTGGCTTCAGAAGAACTGGAGTTGGTTGGGCGCTGTGCCTGCTGTGTTCCTAAATAGTTGGCCAGAGTCAAATGCAGAGTTTTCTCACGGGGATTAATTCAAAGTACCAAATAGTTAAATCACTCCAATTTTCACGCTTCTCTTCCAGATTGGGAGTGGGACCTCAACAATAAAGCCTGTAGGTGAAACATGGCAATTATTTAATGAGTGTGTGTTTAAAAGTCATTCTGAGGAGCAGATATTTTCATCTTCACATTGAATGAGTAGTGGTGCCTTCTAATGCTAATCATAAAACAGGTTATTTAAAAACACAATTGTTTATCGCGCATTAGACTGTGTGATGGATTGCAATGGCTTTAATTTTAGATCACCAGGTACCAACTTTAATCTATGTTAAAGAGAAAGAATCAAGTGCAATAAGTTTGTAACTGGTGTTTAATTAGGTTTAGGCCTATAACCTACAAATGAAAAAATAAATATCAAATTAAAAGCGCAAAAGAAAAAATAAACATCTTGACTAAATTCAATTTGCAGCTTTTGTTTCAAGTTGCTCTAAATTAATCAAAGAGCAAAAAAATAATAATTGCACAAAGGTCAGAATCAGTTTTATCAAAATCAGATTTATTTGGCAAGTATATACATACAACGAATTTGTTTTATGCATCTCTCTCAATGTACTTACACAGAAATAGAAATACAGAAACAAAACAAACAGTTAGGGACAAAGAGTTAGGAACAAGGACAACAACGCTGGACAAATAAAGGTAAAGCATAGACAGGACTGTTATGTACAGTATGTAGGTTCAAGGTTCAAAGTTCTTTATTTGTCAATTGTCAATAAATTCCAGCAAAGCAGCCATTGGAAAAGAAAATCTTTGGTCTCAGGTTCCTTCAATAATGCTCATAAAATATAAATAAATATAATATAAAATCACACAAGTAAAAGCAAAATGATAATCTAAGGCATAAAATAGTGCAGTTAAAATAAATATAAACATAATTAAATATAAAACAGTAATATAAACGTAAATTTGTAATTTTGTTGACAACAGTATTCCAAAAGGGAAAACTGAATGTAAACAGTATGTAGTAAGTAATAATGAGAAGTACTAATATACATATATATATATACAGATATAAACACACACACACACACACACACACACACACAAACACACAGAGGTGTCACAGTTTAATAATGTGAAGTACTAAAAATATATATACAGAGGTGTAGCCGGTAATGTAGTGTATATAGAGATGTAATAAATATGTATATATCACAGTTTGTAAAACAGTACGTAAAGTATACAAGGTAAATAAAGTTAAAGTGACAATGGTAAAGTGGCAACACACGTAGTGGAAAAAATAGGTGTATATATAAATATTTTACAAATATATATAAAAAGCACCAATGACCAACAATAAAATAAAAATAAAAATATACACAAGTCAAGTGTTGTAAACAATACAAATAGGTTAGGTAACAACAGGCTACCATGAATTACTATGCGCAGAAACGTCTTAAAGACTCTCTGTGTTTACATGGCTCCGAGCTCTCCGCCCATATCACGTCACAAGTCCTTAACTCGGGTATTATCGAAAAATCCCTCATTCATCACCTCGTCCTTCCTTTAAATCCCAGACGGAATACCGATATTTCCGACAGCACTTTAACGCAGCATCAGTCAGACGTTAGACGCGTCGGTCGCTCCGAACAAACAAACAACCTGAGGAACAAACAACGGAAGAGTAAACAAATATGAAACGTCCAGGGAATGTAATAACAGCGACTTTAACAACTTTGACTCTTCTATTCTGCCTGTGTTCAGTCAGAGGTAAGTTAAACCACCGACACATCACATTAATCGCATCCAGTGCTGTCTGTTGATGTTGTTGACTTCTCATCAACTTCTCACACCAGACTTCATTCACTTTATTACATATTTAGTTTACTTTGGCACAGATCTATGCCACCTAGTCTTATTTTCCATGCCATTTCCTTTCTGTTTCCCATTACGATAGCTACTTCACCATTCTGCTCATAAGTCTTTTACTTTTACTGACTCATGAAGATGCAGTTGTGTTTTTCCTACTGTGTGTCAAGGTCTCTTGGTGATGGGATAAGTGGAGGCTTTAATGAATGACAACAGGGGAGATGTGCAATAGGTTGGTCTTTCCTCAGTAATCAACTACTGGAGCTGCTATATGACAACTGTCTTTCATTTTACAGCTATTTTAACATAATAATTACAATATTCTCTTCTTTGTCATTCTCCAGCACCAAATTACCTATGAAATGACTGTGCAGTTATATATCAAGTCAAGTCAAGTCAAATTTATTTCTATAGCACATTTAAAACAACATGAGCTGACCAAAGTGCTTTACAGACATAGGCAGAATAAAAACAGGTCAACAGAGCAGACAACAAAATCACACACATCCACAGACAGAGACCAAGATAAAAATCCATGAGTAAAAGACTGTTATAATGAGCATTATAAAAGGCCAATTAGTAATCACAATTCAAGTACATTCAAAAGCCAAAGAAATATATATATAAAATGCAGTTATTCCTGAAAGCAGTCAATATGTAATTTGTAAGTCCTTCATCCCAACATGGCATCTTATTATTGCCATGGTAGAATGAGTGATTAAATGTGAGACTACTCTGTTATTACGTGTGAGGCTCTGTTATTACAAAGTATTTTAAGATAAATGTTACTTGCAGTAGTGCATTGTAATGATTTGTATCTCCAGGGGTGTTTTCCTGCGAACAATATATTTGCACACATTTTGTTTGTGCTTACATTTTAATGTGTTATTGTCCCCTGTGGCCACACTAAGAGGTGGTGCAGATGGAGAGGAAAATAACACCATATGTGCTGTTGTCTGGAGCCAACATGAACCAACTGTCCACTCACCCAACTTTAGTCCAACCTGGAAATGTGCCGCCAACCAGGAGCACTTAAAATGCTGCCAAATTTGGAGACTTTAAGTGTCTTTACTGTGTGTATGTGGCTGCCGTTCTTCTGCTGCCATGATGTTTCTGTACATTCGGGGCCTATTTTGCTGTGCTCATTACTACCCACCTGTCAGTCAGGTGTGCTGGGTGTCCCTGAGCCACTCACTAGCTCCTGCACTGTCATGTTGTGTAACTGCTCATTCCTGAAAGAGCTGCATGCATCTGTGCAACCTGGCTAATCCTGCAAGCTCTTAATCCTGCACATAGACACAGTATGTTGTCAGTGTTGGCTGCATAAAAATGACAAACATGAAAAAGACAAACAGATTACATTCCAACATTTATTCATAGTGCACTTTTTAGGATTTAGTTTCCACATTAAACTCCATTGTAACCAATTTTATTAAAGCACATAAAAGATTTGTTCTCACGCTGAAACAGGTTTTTACCTCACAGAAGCCAAAGAAAGTGACAACAAAGTCCAGTAGTTCCACCTTGGCGTTGCTCAGAGCTTGAATAATGACTCTGACGTGGCATCCAGTGACTCAACGGGCCGGTTAACACAAAGATTATGAGCTCAGGCTTTGCAATTGTGCCAGTTCCAGTGTGATTCATAAATTGGTGCCCTGCCGCTCCCTCTCGAGGTCTATCCATCATTTTCCTAATCCAGCCAGGATCTGTGACTCAGCACTTTGGGCCTCACAGCCAAAGCTGCAGCACTACTGCTGTTACAGACACTCAGGTCACCAGACACTCCAGCATCAAAGAGGAAACACAGTAGATCCAACTTTTATTAAAACCCAGTGTATTCTGAGCAGTAAGAGATCAGACAAATGTATCCCAAACTCTGCATGTTATTTAACCACGATCACTTTGATATTAAAGAGGTACTCGACCAATTTTACAAGGGCTGTCAAAGTTATTTATTTTTAACACAAATTTGTTGTAACACCATTATTTCTTTAGCGCATTAAAACAACTTGCGATTTTTAAAGTTGTAGCGGACTCAGATACAAAGCTAGAAACTTACGCTCAAAATTTACGCTAAAAAAAAAACTGGCATGGCCATTTTCAAAGGGGTCCCTTGACCTCTGACCTCAAGATATGTGAATGAAAATGGGTTCTATGGGTACCCACGATTCTAATATATATATATATATATATATATATATATACACAGTATATATATGATTTTATAACATCCTCTCCCTGTTTTTCTGATTTGCTCAGGTGACTACTGTGAGGTGAACGTTTGCCATAATGGAGGAACATGTGTGACGGTGATAGGAGACGATCCATTCATCTGCATCTGTTCAGATGGCTTTGGTGGAGACACCTGCAACGTGACAGAGACAGGTACGGCTAAGTGGAACCTTTCGGAGGATAAGCACGGTTAATCAGACACTTAAAACTAATCACTAATTCCTTCTTCCTCCTCGCAGGACCCTGCAATCCTAACCCCTGCAAGAACGATGGGTCGTGCAAGATCTTCGCCCCAACCAGACGAGGAGACGTTTTCAACGAGTACATCTGCAAGTGCCAGCCCGGCTTCGAGGGAGCGCACTGCCAGATCAGTGAGTTACTGATTTGATTCTTATTCAACTCCAAATTTACATTCACCATAAATATATTTGAATTGTACTGTCAGTTTTAGGGCTGTGTATTGGCAAGAGTCTGGCAATACGATTTGTATCATGATACAGGGGTAACGATTTAATATAATGCGATACTGTAAGCAAGGCGATATATCGCGATTTTTCCATCTAATTTTAGGAAAACTGTCATAGTATAAAGAACACACCAGAAATAAACCATTTTTAGAATAGGCAAAAATAACACATTAATACTGCATGCATAAAACTGCATGGTTTTTGCCCAAAACCACATGTAATTATTATAAAGGGGGCATGTCTGTTAAGGGGAGACTCGTGGGTACCCATAGAACCTATTTTCATTCACATATCTGGATGTCAGAGGTCAAGGGGCCCCTTTAAAAATGGCCATGCCATTTTATCCTCGCTAAAATTTTGCGCAAGTTTACGACAAGCTATGGATAGTACCAATGGATTCCCTAGGTTTTCTAGTTTAATATGATGCCGGTATAAAACTGAGCCCGCTACAGCCTCCGAAAGATCGAATTTTTAAGAGGTTAATTAAAAATCGATACAGCGTTTTGGAGAATCGATACAGTATCACAACACATAATATTGTGATACTCATGTGTATCACTATTTTCTTACACCCCTAGTCAGTTGTCACTTTCTCAGGAGATATTTGGCTATTTATTCAATGAATTTGGAAACCTTTTATTGAACTATTATGTGCTGACATGAAAGTTTTATCATCCAGGGAAGTTTTTATGGCCTAGATTCAATAGAAAAAGCATCTTGAAACAAAAAATAACAATAGTGTTGGATTCTAATACAATACAAAAGCAAGCAATTGAGAGAAAGTCAAGCCAAATTTTGTCCGACAGGCTCCACTTTCAGCAGATTTCTCCATAAGCGTGAACACATGAGGTTTTTCCACCCTGTCATAGCATCAGCGGAGAGAGAGATGTGTAGTCAGCTCAGCAGCTCCATGAAAGGCCTCATTCAGCGGCTTCTGCTGCGGTCACTCTGTTTGGCTAATTAGTAAAAGGCCACTCCAAGTCTCTTAGCATGCAGACACTGCATCTGTTTGTGTTTAAGCTTGACCAAATCTGATGAAGAATTTGATAATAGTGAATTCCATCATATCCTCTTAATATAATGACTTAGGTTTATCACTAGAAGAATGACTTGAAAGAATGAGGAAAGGAAGGAAGGAAATAGAGGATTATTTTCCTCAAGTGTGAATGTGATTATCAAAATCCTCTGGAGTTAAAGTTTCTGAGCTCTGACTCACATCCACAATTTGGAATTGAAATAACTATAAGCTTTGTGTGAATGACTGCTGAAAGAAAAAACAGCCTGTTTTCTTTCCCAGGGCGTCAAACACCGACGCTTTGTCACAGCATGTTGTGTTTTTGTTAAATTCACAACATTAAGCATGTGTTTACTACGACCAAAAAGTGACGCCGAGGTGTCTGACAAAGCGTCAGTATGTGACGAGTTGGGATGAGAACGTGTTGGAATTCTTTTTTGAATAAAAGTAACTCTCAGGACTTTAATTCATTCTATTACTGAAGAGGCATTTTTTGTGAATGAGCAGCTCTCCCTCTCAACGCCCACAGCCTGACCACCAAGTATAGTCCTCATGCAGTCTGGTCGTCTACTCCCAAACATTTTCTAATTTTAATTCAGTCAGACGTCACAGGCTGGATTGTGGTGGAATCTGTCCCATATATTATGTAGTACAGACACATTCATAGGTAAAACTAATGATATGATAGTAGTTAAATAGTATTTCAGAGGCAAAGTCACTTTGTAAGATAGCAATTGTTGCATTTAATTTGCAAGAAACACTAGAAACTAGGGCTGTTCTAGTAAAGGTGCTGTAAAACTGAGTTTCTCCACAAAGAATCACACAAAAGATCCACTTTAAATCTTGTGTTTACCAGAGATGTGCTCATAAGTTTCTTGAAAATAAGTCATTCAGCATGAAAAAAGCATAAAAAAATGACTAATCAACCACAGAAGTCTTAGTTGACTAAGACCAAAACAACCACGAGGGGGCAGTTCTACTAGAAACAATGGGAAAATGGCATACTTGTCAACAGTGTTGCCAAAACATGTGAAAAATAATCCCAGATCAGATCTATTTGGCGGCCCTTCTCTTGGTAGGATCACCTGTTTCTCAGTGTTATTAGCAGTGCTATGCCAGTCTTCTTGTTTCTAAGTTGTGACCAATCCTCTTAGTGTTAACAGGAACAAGAATTACACTGACCCGTGTGGCATTACGTCAACCTGTCATCTGCTTTAGTTCTGAAGTCTGGTAGAGTTAGTAAGAGACGGGACGTAAGGCTGAACAAAAGTTACATTTCATTTAGCATTTTTCAGTGGAATCTTATTTTGTAGTTTGTACTGAGTGTTAAACTTAATTTTTGATTCAGACGTTTCCTTCTGTATCTAAAGTCATCGCCTGTACAATATGAAAAGGAACTGCTAGTAGCCAAAGCAGCAGGACTTTTCATGATACAGATGCACCACAATGTAAACAAAGGGCTATAAAAGGCTAAAGGTTAAAACATAGAGGTGTAGGTTTAAGATACAAACTCCGACATTCAGCGGAGGATAAATTTACTGCATTGGTGACATAAAGCTGACTGATCTTCCACATGATCAGATATTGAAGCAGGGCGCTGCCTGACTTGATAGAAGACAGGAAATTGAGGAGCTGAAGTTGGGGATTGTCTCAAAATTGCTTTCTTATGGGCCCAGGGAGCTTGTCAGAGTTTTGTCAATAGTTTGAAAAAAAATTTAAATAGGCATTTCAAACTAAATGTATTTTAATCTGGATCTCCTCCCATTGCATGCACACACAACAAGCATAATACAGTAGGGCCCCATGAGCTATTATGTCCCATTTTTTGTCAATAGTGTCATTTTTATTCTAACTTTACATTAATCTGGGCCTCCCCCATTATATACACAACCTACAGTTTAAAAACAAAAAATAATAAATAAATAAAATAAAAATAAATAAATATGCCATTAAATGAACCAAAATATTATTAAAAATAAATGCAGGCAATCATTAATTGATAACATGTGACATAAATTCTGTTTTAATTTGCTTCTTTATTAATTTATCTTTGGATTCTGTCCCCTATCTATCTACTCTTCTATTTAATTTCCCCTTTTATTTATTTATTTTTATTAACATTTAAATGTGTGTATTAATTTTTTTATTTATTTTTTTTTATTTTAGAAATAACATAATTTTTCTAACCATTTGCTTTAGCATTCCTCTGTGAAAATGTTTAGATCATGTTGTTAAGATGAATGAGAAGAGTTAAAATGTGCTGCTGTCTGGTTGAAATGCATTTTTTCCCACTGAACTAGATCGACCATGTAGACATGCTGTGCAAGCATGCCACCTTGTGGAGATATGTGACCATTACATGTGCAGTGTTCAAAGGGGGATACAGGAAGTGACCACAGACTTGATTTGTTTCCATGGCTACTGTGGAACAAGATCTTTAGAAGGAGAAAAAGCTGGAAAACCTCACATATGACATTTATAAACTAATTTCACTATCAGCTGAAATACAACAAGTATTCTAAAGACACGTTTTTCCTTTGTGGACATCAGAGCTCTTATTATTATCCAGTTGCCACAATACACAGTTAGTTTGTGGGCTGACTGATGGTGACACAACATGGATATAACCTCCTAAAAGCTCCTGTGTCTGTTCACATTCAGCGAGTCACGGCATAAAAAACAATTATCAACCGCGACCTTTCACCCCTGACCGGCTGTGCCGTTTAGACTGGTTGCCAGGAGTGTCCCGTCTCCTCCGTGTTGCCCTCAGGGGAATTTCTGTCATCATGTTCGATTTAAGAGAAACTCCTTGTCAACAACTGTATGTTGGAGACACAGTGAGGCTTTTGTGGACCCTCCACCTGCTGCAACCTCCCTCTGTTCTCTCTCTGAGCCGTTTCGTGGGCAGGTGTGCACCACATCTATAACAACCATCTTTTTCCACATTCCTGACTAACGTTAGTTTGAGGAGTTGAAAATAAATACAGCGAGTTGTCGTCTTTTTTCAGATGTGAATGACTGTGCCGACCAGCCCTGTAAGAATGGAGGGAAATGTCGAGACCTCGATGGAGACTACACCTGCCAGTGCCCTTCACCGTATGTTGGAAAGCAGTGCCAGCTACGTACGTCCACAAACTACCCTGTCATTTCACCTCACACTCTTTCCTCAGATATGTATATCCTCATGTCACTTGCTTTTCCTCAAAATCCTTTTTCAAAAAGTGTAAATGAAATCAAATATTGAATTTCTGGAATTGGCCAAATGACAAAATAGGCTACTACTGTATGTGTTGAATTAAATGTAATAATTACTATTTTAAAGTGGTATAATATCCTGAACAAGTACTTTATCGGTGGTTTACTCCAGCATAAGTAAAAATATAAAACATATATTTTTATGCTCTTTTATGTGGAAAACTTGAAATATGCAAAATATAGTGCCTAAAGTTTTTTGGTACCACAATAGGCCCTTTTCACAGCAGCCATTCTGACATGTCATAGCAGGGTAAACACAGGTGTAATTGATAAAATGAATTATGGTTTCAGTGGACACTAAACAAACAAAGTTGCACTGTAATTTATTTAGAAATAAAAAAATACATTTAATGACTCAAATAGATAGGAGAAAATGTAATTACGTGCTTGATAATATTTGATTGTCTGTGTCCCAGGTTGCATTTCTCTGCTGGGGATGGAGGGAGGAACAATCGTGGAGTCCCAGATTTCATCGTCCTCTGTGCACTTCGGCATTCTGGGTCTTCAGCGCTGGGGTCCGGATTTGGCTCGACTCAACAACCAAGGCATCGTCAACGCCTGGACGTCGGCCACCCACGACAGGAACCCCTGGATCGAGGTAAAAACTTTAAAATCACGATGGCTGACCAATGAGAGCCGTGAAGCTGACTAACACCTGTTAACTTGTTGACAACAGATTGATATGCAGAAGAAGATGCGTCTGACGGGCATCATCACTCAGGGAGCCAGTCGCATGGGCACATCTGAGTACATCAAGGCCTTCAAGGTGGCGAGCAGCTTTGATGGACACGCTTACACCACTTACAGAGTGGACGACCAGCGGAGGGACAAGGTTAGAGGACTCCCATTGTATTAAATACAGCTTCCATAGTCGACTAACACTCATACGGCTTTGTCAACTAATCGATAATAGATCTGTAAAAGTTTTTTCTGCAAAGAATCACACAAAAGCACCACTTTAAATCTTGTGACACCAGAGATATGCTCATAAGTTTATTGGAAATAAGTCATTCAGCATGAAAAAAAGCATAAAAATTACAAATAAACTAAAGAAGTCTTAGTTGACTAAGACCAAAAAGACTGGCAGCCCTAGTTACTTACAATGTTTACCAGTGGAAAGCTTCCCTTTCTTCAGCTTATTCACCTCATTTCCCGTGTCCTTGTGCTGCAGGTTTTCGTGGGCAACATAGATAACGACAGCACAAAGACCAACCTGTTTGATCCTCCTATCGTGGCCCAGTACATCCGCATCGTTCCCGTGATTTGCCGCAGGGCCTGCACGCTGCGCATGGAGCTGGTGGGCTGTGAACTAAATGGTAAACACACAGAAAAACATCCAGTTACAAGTTTAACATGCACAGAAAGTTTGGCAGATAATGATGGTGGATAAAAACAGATTTGGTGAAAAAAGAACAGATGTTCAACTCAAGGCAAGTTATAGCCTCTGTGAACTTTCCATTTTGAACAAAGGTTAAATGAGAAGTCTCTTTTGTTTTCTTTCCCTCTTGTCTCTTATTTTACTGTGTTGATTTC
Source organism: Hozukius guyotensis (assembly GCA_916700995.1). Classification (NCBI taxonomy): domain Eukaryota; kingdom Metazoa; phylum Chordata; class Actinopteri; order Perciformes; family Sebastidae; genus Hozukius; species Hozukius guyotensis. The sequence goes on along the minus strand of CAKALU010067678.1, from coordinate 55,965 downwards.
TTCTTGCTGTGGTTACACTGACAAGTCAAAGAGTTTATTTCAACAACATAACATGGCCTCCATCCAGCCGTTGTTACATAGAAAATGTATAGTGTAAATAAACAGTATTCTGTGGGTAAACCTCACTGTGCAACAATAAAAGCAGCAATTCCAGGCAAACACACACACAGACAAAACCACCTCCATTCGTTTGTCCTTCTTTGAACTTAACAACTAAAACCTTTACATGGTGAATGTTTACACACTTTATACGTAGCTTTATACACTTTATTGCATTCTTCTACTCTGTACGCCTCTTTCTGTTCCTTCCTCTTGGTCATTCCTGGGTGTAAAACAGGATTTTAATCTGAATATTTCTAATTTTCTTCAAATGGATGAAAGGTGAAGTTAATTTCTTTGGGTCTTTTTCTTTCCTCTTTCTCTTTCTGTGGCTTTGGTTTCCCCTCCCTCCGTCTTTCCGTCTGCTTTTGATTCACAGTTTATTCAAACACGGCAGGTTGCTCAGAGCCTCTGGGGATGAAGTCTCGCCTCGTCTCAGACGGGCAGCTTTCAGCCTCCAGCTCTTTCAGTACGTGGGGCATTGATACCTTCACGTGGTACCCTCAGTTTGCCCGGCTGGATAAGCAGGGAAAGACAAACGCCTGGTCTCCTGTACACAACAACCGCTCAGAGTGGATCCAGGTGAGGAGGGAAACCTCAGCGGTGAAATATCATTATTTTAAAGCCAGCAGGTGTTGCAGAGTATAACTGTTGTCTTTGTTCCTTCACCAGGTCGATCTAGAGAAGACGAAGCGCCTCACAGGCATCATCACTCAGGGAGCCAAGGACTTTGGGGTGGTGCAGTTTGTGTCGCTGTTTAAAGTCGCTTATAGTAACGATGGAGAGTCATGGAGTATGGTGAAGGAGGAGAGCACCAGCGATGATAAGGTCAGACATGTGTGAATACCTCAAATATATTTCTCTAATGCAGTATACTGTATGTATGTCTTCGTAAATTAGTCTCATTTCAATGCAGTGCTTTTTAAAGGTGCTCTATACGATATCCGGAGCATTAATACAGCAGCAACTATTTGCCATTTAAAGATACAGAGGAGTAATGTCTACCTGAGCAGAGAATGAAGTCACTCTCCCTTTGTGTGTGTTGCAATCATGGATGTATAATAAGACCTGGATACGGCGCCCCCGCAGCGTCTTGCTTCCAATTTATTCCAGTGGCTAACAAAAATCCCCCTGCGGCCCTAAAAGCATTTTCCCCATAGAGCACCACTGTAAAAGAGACGTCTGTAAAACTGTTGACACGACACCTCGAACTGCAAACAAGGTCAATTATGACTCTTTCTATTACTCATTTTTGATCCACGGAGGTTTTATATTTGTAAAACTTTCCTCGAGCCGAGAAAAGCGATTTAAACCAATTTAAATCTGTGACATCATCACAATGTAAAGTCTGTGGGCCGATTGGCAACTCATGGACGGGGCCAGCGTGAGAAACACTATTCAGTAGGCCTCATACCCAGAAAGTAGACCCGGAAACTAGAAAACCTTTGTCAGCACTGTTGCCGTTATTTGCACTATTGTCACTGTTAACACCATTAGTTGCAAGCCACCGGCTCAGCTGTTGCCATGTTGAGAGCCAAGCGGAGGCAATAGAAATGCTCCCAATCTCGCATTTAGCACCTTTTAAAAAGGCTCTTAGAGTGTTGAGTAATTTAATACCTCTTTTCATGAAGTGTTTTTGCATAAACCAGAGTCTTTTAAAAGTAATACACAACGCCTAAAGTTTGTAAAAAGAAGTCCAAAATGTCAGCTTCTTCTTTCTGTTCTCTCTTCCCCTTTATGAAGAGATATTTTATATGTCTCTTGCTGGAGGAGTGGACCTGAAGCTTGAGCCATAAAACTGTAAAACAAGCTTTGAGGTTTTTACTGAGCTGTAGTTGGCTCATAACATAATGATGCTGCCCGGGGGCTTCGTCTGAAAGCTCTGAGCGTCTGGGTGGGGCTGTTAGGATCTGCTGGGTCGTAAGGTTGTCAGACGACAGCACAGATCAGTTTGATGAACAACTTGGTGGATGTATTTAGGGTTTGGCAATATATCAATATTACATCGATGTCGTGATATGAGACTAGATATCGTCTTCGATTTTGGATATCGTAAGATGGCACAAGTGTTGTCTTTTCCTGGTTTTAAAGGCTGCATTACAGTAAAGTGATTTAATTTTCTGAACTTACCAGACTATTCTAGCTGTTCTCTTATTTGCCTTTTACACTTAGTCATTATATCCACATCACTGATGATTATTTATCAAAAATCTCATTGTGTAAATATTTTGTAAAACCACCAATAGTCAACCCTACAATATTGTAGCAATATCGATATTGAGGTATTTGGTCCAAAATATCGAGATATTTGATGTTCTCCATATCGCCCAGCCCTATATGTATTCAGTTTGCTCTCCAGAACAGAATTGTCAGCAAAATAGAACAAACTTGAACAGAAGATGCTTTATATACAGTTACTTCTGCTCAATAATTCATTATTTCACCTCAACATTTATTTGCAGCTTTTCCCAGGCAACATTGACAACAACACCCAAAAGAAGAATCTATTCGAGCCTCCGTTCTACGCCCGGTACGTCCGAGTAGTCCCCTGGGAGTGGCACGAGCGCATCACTCTACGCATGGAGCTGCTGGGCTGCGACGACTAGAAACTTCATCAGTCACTCGTCTGACAGTGCTCCATCCTCATCCGGCCGCTCCATCTCCTCTAACCACAGCAGAGGGACGGATCATCGGGAACAGAACCACCTGTTCTGCTTCTCTGGATAAAGATCCTGTTGGCTGCTGGGACTGTAACACTTGTAGCACTTTCTAACTTTAATGTTTATTTTAATAACATTGTTTGCTCAATTTTAAGAAGTATAAATGATTTGAATTTTAATAGCTTTGGATAAAAACTAAATTTGCTCTTAATCCATATTTTTTGCTCCTTCTAAGAATTCAGATTGGCTTCAGGTTCTCGTAAATGTGCTCTTCACCTATTCCAGTTGTACTTCAAGCTAAATTACCGGTCTAAAACTTTTCCTGTGCAGTCCAACACCAGTTAACAACCTTTTTGTTTTACCAGTCTGCAGAGGACAGATGACAAACATCCTCACCGTATCTCACTACAGCCAACTGCTGTTTAGTTACTCAAGCACAAACTATAATGACGCAGGGCGTGTGTGCAATAATATTCTGGCATTTCCAACTATCCTGAAAGAGATAATATGTCCAAGAGTAGAAATTTATTACAATTTGAACTGCAGCACACTGATCTGTCAATCAAATGATGGACTTACAAACTGTAGGGCTTTTTCACGTGACATCTGTTTTTTACACAGTGCTTGAAGTGGAAAAAAAGAAGTGCCGGTACTCCCCTCATTCACATGTTGGCTTGTGTATCGGCCGGTATCAGCAATCATTATTACATTCTGAATTTCTACAGTGAATAAAAGATAAAAGGCTACAACGAGATGTTGGATTTAGGGGTCCTCCCCCATGAAAATTTGAAGGTTTTTGACTTAAAAATATGCAATTTTACATCATTTTGGACCATTATTATTGTTATAGGTAACGCCCAAAACGCTTAAAGAGAAAACTTGCTACAGTTAAACAATTATTTTATTAGTTACACATATCACAGCCTTCGTCTCAACATTTAATTGTTCTGGAAATGTTTGCCCTGTAAATCATCCTCTGTAAATCAAAAGAGCAGATTTAGAAAAGTTTTAAATATTTTTTTATTAATTATATTTATCCACAAATAAAAAAGTTATAACAAACAGTTCATTAATTATTGTACAAAAAAAGGACGTGAACATACTGGCCCACTTTCAGCACTGTTTTTACACATTTTAGCAGCTTCATTCTTATAAATAATTTCATTGAAATTTAATCCTTTTTACAACAAATGTGAAATATGTAGAAAGATGTGTCGAAAATAAACATTGTTTTACATTCTTTTTTATTATTATTATTATTCATCGTTGGTCTTGAACTGAGATCGTTTATTAAATGTTAAAAAAAAAGAAGAAATCTTTGTGTTTGTTTCTTTTCAATCAAGAGACACACAACATGTCTTTGTCATGCTGTAGTATGAGCTGATATACTGAATGTCACCGGTTACATAACAGTTTATTTCCCACTGCTGGCTATAAGAGTCCCATTTGGTCAGACAATGTCCATGTCAGAGTGGGTGATGGTGGCTGATTTCTGCATGAACAGACACAAAGGACACAAAGGGAGCAGCATGAAGGAGAGGAAGCATCTCTGCATTGTTCAGATGTTGCTGTAATCCAAAAAGTAGACCTCTTTTTGTAACATATACTGTATACAAAGCTAGCATTAAAAGAAAGGTACAGTACGACTTTGTATTTGACTTGAAGCTCTCAGATAAAACAGAATGAATGTCAAACATTGTCAACATTCAAACATCGAACCTGTGTTCTGCTTTCTTTCACAATCAGTCCCAATCTGCCCCAAGATGTTGTGATCTTCTCCATGCTGGACTGCCGGCCTTTGGCCTGCTGTTTACAAGAGTAATTACAGCCTTTTAGATGCTCATCTCTCTGCTAAGATCTCAGTGCTGGTATGTTTGGCCCCTGGTTTGGCCCCTGGCAACAGCTTTCATCTATGAGATGAATGCAGTGGAGGACGGAGCATCTCGGACACATCTGTCCTCACTGTGTATGTAACTACTGTATGTGGTTGTGCATTTCATAATGTATGTTTTCCGCAACATAGCAGGGTTTCCTATAAACACAGCTAACAGCTGCTTTCAGAGAGTTTAGGAGGGAAGCAAAGGAGTTTTCTCCCAAGATATAACTTGTGTTTGTGGAAGCAGGACCAAAACAACTCATCAGTGCTATAAGACAGTAATTAAATGTTATCACCTTTGATAAAATCATATTTATGCTTATACTACTGTATAAAGCACATTTAGCAGTCTAAACTGTCTCACAAGAACTGAAAGGTTTGGAAGAATAACTAACATGGTGTTGAATTTGAGATTCAAATGGATACAAGTTTTTCAGTATAAAAAGTTACATTTTTTGGGTAGTTTTGCAGACAATGCTGGGAAACTGCAAAAAAAAAATAATTGAAACAAATCTACACTAGACTGTTAAATATGAACAAAAAACAAACATTTTTAGGCCCTTGATACTAACTTATAGCTTATATTCACTTAATGGAAAATGAAGATATGTCTGAAGCATTACAAGAGCTTGAGGAAAGGGGCAATGTTTGAGTGATGAATGGGTGGCTATAAACAGGAAAGAATGATAACCTTTCACTAAATTATTATTATTATTATTATTATTATTATTAGTTCTTTTTTATTTATTTATGTGTTTTGTCTTTTCGTCGCTGTGTTCTCTTCTGTTTTTCCTTGTCTTTTTCTTGTTGTTTTGTTTTTGTGTAAATGATATGCATATATGAATGTCATGCAGTATTGTGCCACCTGTTGAAAAACAAATCACAATAAACACAGTGGTGGGGGGAAAAATAAGCATTTATTTCCTTCTTAATTTGCATATTTGAGCAATAAATGTATAAATAGTGATGAATGGAATTGGGGTCTTCTTCTCCATCTCTGACATCACCATCACCATCCTCCCTTCCTTCCCTCTCTGGCTGCAGAAACACACTCAGGTACTTCTCCAGTCCAACAGCCAGACAGCAGCACAGCAGCATTACAGTCCTGCTACAGAATACACTTATCATTAATAACTGACCATAGTTACACCTGTTTTATCATCGGCAACGACTGGAGGAGACTAGCCCACAATTTATGCTTTTAGTTGACCAGAAACCTCCTGTGAACCCTGTGAGCATCAGATACTCTGCGTCCTTTTGGGGACACTAAGTTTGCTGCCAGCAGACTTCTTCTGACTTCTTCTGCTCCTCAGCATCAAAACCTCCCTTTCGACAAGGATTAAACAAGCAGAATAGCAAGGTGTTTTACGGTAAGTGAGGAACATAAACTATTAACAAAATGACTGTGCGTCAAATATGTTCTGTAATCTTTAAAACACAGTCACTTTATTAGTCTGATGAGTTGGTTTTTTTTTTTATTTTTTAGACCTTTTGCATTTCGAGTTTTTTCGTTTTTTGTCCTCACGTGTGTTAACGTTCCTACATCGACTCAGAAAATGTCACAGGTGTTGCAAATGATGCATTTAGACTAACTGAAATAGACTACCTGCTATGCTGAAAACTAGCAAGCAAATAATCAACCTTTCTATCTTTTAAATCAGTCATTTGAAGCAGCTGTTTTGTGGTGCCAAAATACAGAAACATTATTTTTACTAACATATAATATAAAACGACTAAACTACTAACTAGTGACTAGTAAACTAAAGTAGTAAATAAAATGTAGTAAATATATTAAATGAAAATGTTGATAGAAAGCAGACAGATCTCACTAACATGGTGTCATGCTGCCCTCTACAGGCACTGTCCTGTCACAACGTCCTCATTTAAAAATACAGAAGGTTGTGCAAATATTATGAAGTCATCCACAAGTGATTATTCCACTGTGCTTTTAGGGATATTTCTCTCTGCAGGCTTTGGGGATTGCTGCACACAGAGAGCATTCAGGATCAGGATTTGTCCTCCCAGCCAGGATGATGATGATTATGATGATGATGTGTTTCCTGTTGTTGGGGGCTCAGCTGCTTCTCTCAGGTTTGACCCTGGCTGCCCCCACAATCCCAAATAACTTCTTCTTCTACCACGACTACCTCAAAAGAAATGGAAACAAAGAAAGTATGAACATGGATCAATAATATATATATATATTTATTGTAATTAAGCTGCTCCATTCTTAGATGTAATGTTCCCTCCAGTTCATTTCAGAGGTGTGAAGCTCCACGTGGACTCTGCTCAGCCGTCAGTGTTTGCAGTCAGAGGGGGTAACGCCACCATGCCCTGCAGGTTCTGGTATGAGCCTGAGTTGAGCTCGCCGAGGGAGGTCCGGATCAAGTGGTCCTGGCTGCCTGCTGCTGGGGGGCAAGAGACAGATGTGCTGGTGGCTATCGGCTCCCGATGTCGAAGTTTTGGGCAATTCAGGTTGTTGAAAAGACAAATAATTAATTTATGATGGCTGTATCAGCTTATTTGTGTTTTATTTATTTATTTTATTTCATTTAAGGTTAAAGGAATACATACACATACTTGTAAAAGGGACATCCAGACAGCAGCAACAACATATATAAAACAAAAAAAGAAACATAAGAAAAAGAAAAGAAAAAAAGTACTACCCGTTGTAATAGTGCAGTGTCAAGAGATAAGTTCATATTCATATACATACATATTCATATTCATATACATACAACCAACCTCCTATATAGATATATATACATACAGTATATACAGTACATATGTCTATATCCACACGCGCATTCATATAGATATCCACTTAAACACATTCGCTTACACAATTATCTATTCTATTATACAGACAAAAAAAAGGACATATTTACATCTCTTTAGTTGACCATTATCAACATTATTTATTTATTAATTTTGTCTAACTCCAATCCTTGCCCTGACTCAAAGTATCCCACCCACGCTCAAAAATGATATTCTGTTCTTTATTTCTATTAACATCCCTCTCAAGAACCCACTGATGTTTCAAAAACATTTTGAAACGTTCAGTGATTAACTGCTGTCTTTTTATGGCTTTAAATATAAATGCTTTCCCCATCATAACGATGATGTTGTTCAGGTCTTTTCCTTTTTCATCATCCCTTAAATCACCAAACATTATAGATAAAGGACAACTATAGAAATTTGATTTGTAGACTGAGATCCACTTTTCAACTTTAATCCAAAATAATGCAACTTCCTTACGATACCAAAATAAATGAATGTCTGACTCCTCTTCCTCCTATTTTTGTGTTATTAACTCAATAACAGTGTGTGTGTGTGTGTGTGTGTGTGTGTGTGTGTGTGTGTGTGTGTGTGTGTGTGTGTGTGTTGGTCAGGGGCCGTGTGCAGCTCAGACAGGAGTTCCCAGGAGATGCTGCATTTGTGATGACTGACCTCCTGCTGAATGATACAGGCCGCTACCACTGTGAGGTGGTGGACGGACTGGAGGACAGGAGTGCTTCAGTTGATCTGGAGTTACAAGGTACAATGTGTTCATTCCCAGAGGCAACGAGAGTCCAAACATTGCACACATACAGTACGTCTACTTTTAATTCTGTTCACAGATCCATTTCAGAAAAAAAAGATGCCCTGCTGTTTTAAGCTTAATGAATTGAAGATGAAAAGCTTATTATAAAGCATTGCATCCCAGATCTTCCAACAGAATTCCTCTTGCCATTTGAGTCTTATTTAAAGCCTTTTACAGTTCAAGTTTCAGTTTTATTTGTCATGTGCATGTTAACACAGGGTCATTACAGGGGTCAGTACAATGAAATGTATAGGATGAGAGAACGGGTCACTTCAGTACTAAAAGCAATATATAAGATAAGATAAAATTACAATAATAAGATAGAATAACATTAATAAGAGAGAAAGACAATGAATATAAGATATAAAGAATGTGATGACATATATCTATATATTAAATATAATGCTATATGCGTATGAAACTGAGGATTGTGTGCGAAAGTAAGTGACAGTATCTCACAACGACAGTATTGCACAAATGTAATGAGAAAGAGGGATGAGATATGGGTTATGAAAACGTAATGAGATAAGTAGATAGATAAATAAAAAAATATAGCACCAAATACGTAAAGTGGCTCAGTAACAGCAGTATGATGATGTAATGCATTCATAGTACAGATTGATTTGTGTTTGTTTTTGTCTTTTAAACTGCATTTGATTGTGTTAGTTTGATTTTTGGTGGTACTGGTAGACACTTGTATGAATGTGTACTGTATATACAATACCATTAATGGTCATTCCTTGAATGAAATTTGTTATTATAATGTTTTTATTGCTTACTAACGATTAATATATTCCATTCTTCTGTAAATAGAGATGTAATCTGGCAATATCAGAAGTCTCATTGTTATTGCTAGTAGTGGGGTAGTAATAGTAGGAGCCGAAGTACTTGAGTATAAAATCTTAATAACAGTAGTAGATATTTTAGTTGTACAAGTATTAGTTGTAGTTGAACTGAGTTAATTGTAATAAGCCTTTTTCACAGCAGACATTTTGACATGTCACAGATTAAAACCACAGGTGTTACTAATAACATTAATGATGGCTTTGTTCTATCCACCTTTGAAGCCCACGTGTTCTGTGTAATCGAGTGTAATGAATCCGTCCCCCCAGGTGTGGTGTTTCCCTACCAGCACCCTGGTGGTCATTACCACCTGAGCTTCCTGGGAGCCCAGCAGACCTGTGAGCAGCAGGACTCCACCCTGGCCACCTTCACACAGCTCTTCCAGGCCTGGAAGGAAGGTATGCACTGGTGCAACGCAGGCTGGCTGGCTGACGGGACGGTCCAGTACCCCATCACCCGGCCCAGGGTGCCCTGCGGGGGGCACGGCCTCGCCCCGGGCGTCCGGAGCTACGGCAGACGCCACCAGCACCTTCATCGCTACGATGTCTTCTGCTTCTCCTCTTCACTCCGAGGTGAGGTGGCCTGAGAGCAGCAATGCAACCGGTTCAAAACCTGGTTTCAAATCTGGTTTGAGGTGTCATAGCAGAAAGAGCACAGGTGTTACTAATAACATTAACGATGATCAGTGAGCCAGCAGCATGCACAATACCAGGAGCCTGAAACTGAAGCAGATGAAAGGAATTCAGCAGCCATTAATGTCATTATTTACACCTGTTTTTTTCCTACTGCAACATGTCAAAATGTCCACTGCCCAAGTGCCACACTGCTTTGAAACTATCTTTGCCCAGAGGCACTTCTTTTTTTGCTCCCTGTCTCCTCTCATTAGGAGCCACTGTTAATGTGTGCAGCTTATAGTGTGCAGCAGCCAACATCCTTAATTCTGCATCAGTGGCGATTTTCTGCATGCTGGGGTCCCTAAACAGTCTTGGAATTGCATTCATTTGGTATCACTTTAAAGCTGAGACTGTTGTGGATCCAGTGAATTGAATTGTGACCTGGTGCCTGAATTTTGAGTTTTCCTTTACATAAGTAAAGACATTTCCACCAGAATTTGATGCAATTGGTGCATAAAAATTCACCAGAATGCAGGAAATGAAGTGTTTGACACTCAAATGTCACAAGTTTGCCCCAGTTTTCATTTTTATTTATGTTTTCTAGCAAAGGTTTCCCACCTTACAAGCTAAATAAGACAGCATTTCAATAAATCTAAAAAAAGAGAATTAATAACAGAATAATAGGATAAAGAATGAATACCATAATCCCATATTTCTCACTTGAATATCATCTTTATGTGCATGAAAGTCAAATGTAAATAACTGCATACAAAATTTAGAAGTCTCTGGGATAAACTCTAGTCAAATGGGTGTCTGTCTGTTGACTGGTGTCACAATAACAATGTTTCCTTCAAAGGGAGTGTCTACTATCTTCAGCCCTCTCACAAGATGAACCTGACCGAGGCTCAGCAGGCGTGTCAGGAGGACGGAGCAGAGGTCGCCAAGGTCGGACAGCTCTACGCCGCCTGGAAACTAACGGGGCTGGACAGCTGTGACGCCGGCTGGCTGGCTGATGGAAGCATCCGGTATCCCATCACCAGGCCACGGAGAAACTGTGGTCCCTCTGAGCCCGGGGTGCGCAGCTTTGGCTTCCCACCTCCTCAGCACAAGCATGGAGTCTACTGCTACAAGTCAGGTGATGAATGAATGTACACCCCCTCCCCTCCTCTGTGGGGTCAGAGATGAGAAGTTGGCACAGCTTTCTTGAAAATATGGATCCTTATGAGCGAGCTGCCTGGAAACCCTCAGACATTTTTTCTTGTGATGTGCTGAATAATTTCACATCTTAATGCCTCTAAAACTTATTCAAGTAGAAACAAAACTCTCTCACTCTTTGCCTAAGTTGGTTAAAGTCCATGTTGATGGCTCACAAGTAGATACTGCTTACAAGTGAGAAAGGTTGGCAACCACTGGTGTAAACCTCAGTTTTACTATTTTATGTACATCTCACTGTATTTTCTATTAGTACATTCTCTCTGTGAAATTCTCTTTCTGTACATGAGAGCAAAGCCTTTACTTTACTATGATGTTGTCTCACTTAATGCTATTAAGCATTAATGAAATTAAAGCTATTGATATTATTCTGTACGCTGATGAAGGCTATGACATTATTCAAAGGTCAGTGGACATCAATTATTGTTTCTCCTAGAGCTGCATCGATTAATCGATTCGTTGTCAACTATTAATCGGCAACTATTTGGATTATCGTTTAATCGGTTTGAGTCATTTTTTTAAAGAAAAAAAGTAAATTCTTTGATTCCAGCTTCTCAAATGTGAATATTTTCTGTTTTTTTTTACTCCTCTATGATGGTAAACTGACTATCTTTGAGTTGTGGACAAAACAAGACATTTGAGGACGTCATCTTGAAACGCTGATCAACATTTTTCACCATTTCTGACATTTCATAGACCAACTAATCAATTAATCAAGAAAATAATTGACAATGAAAATAAGCGTTAGTTGCAGCCCTAGTTTCTCACAGATCTACTGTATAACCATGTACCTCAGCTGATTTTCACATCACTCAATTTTTACATCATTGGAAATATAACTTATTTTAGTATAAAAAACACTTTTCCTAACCATTAAAATGTTTGTACAGAAGATTCCCGTCTCTGTCTCTTCACACAGAAGTTTTACGCCTACACACACACACACACAACTTGCAGGAGTTTTATTTGCATAAAAAAAACATTTGATAATATATGTCAGGCTATACAAACAGCAGCTTAAATTTGTTTTGTACATCTGAGAAAACTGGCCCAAGTATTAATAATGTCCAGCTGTGAGACTCTATGTCACTATGTGTCTGTCTGAGGTAGGCTGAGCAGTCTTTACTGCATACATCTGTGGTTATTCGTTATCAACCCTACTGTACATCTCTCTGTCTTAGTGTCAAAAGTAAAAAATATTACAAGGTTTGTCCGCAAACAAGACAAATGAAAGCCAAAATACAGAAACTCTGCTTCTTACAACTTTCAATAAAACATGTAACAGGAAACGTGTGCGTAATCCCTTTCTACTCAAACTCAGCTTCGAAGATGAGTCTCTCGATTTTCATCCTGACCTCTGCCTTCTTCCGAGGGGACAACTTTTTAAACATTTTCACCAGGCCCATGAAGTAGTATTCATCGCAGTCTTGTGGTTTTTCAACGTTGGTCTGTACAGTTCGGTCACATTTAGAAGGATCCGTACTCCTCTTCATCCCCACAGTGTCACGTTGGACGAGCTGGCTGCTGCTCGCTCCTGGGCTGTGTTGGTCGTCTGACTCCACGATGGAGGTTACATCATCACTGTCATCGTCGCTCTCCTATAAGGACAACGCAGATTTTTTTTAAACAACAAAATAAAATCTGTGGTGTTCAATGACAGCTGATTTAGCTTTAGTGATAGATAAAACAACACCTAAAGCTGGCTAAATCTGAAAACGGATATTTTTCGGAGTATTTTTTGGCTGCCGGTCCACATTAGCATTCAAAGAAAATTTAAAACGTTTGCAATAAAAAAAGTCTCTTCTTATATTTTTGCAAAGCAGTTATGGCAAGTTTATTTAATCATGTATGAAGAATTCTACGATAAGAGGGAGTTTTTCCCCAGATAGAAACAAAAAAAACCTCCTTCTAAACTGTGGCGCCTGATTGACTTCACATAGAGGATGCTGATTGTCTATTACACCCCATCACATGCAACTTATGATTTCAAAAAAAGGACCTGAAGAACAACAGAGTTACAGACATAATAAATCCCAAGAAGTCATCACAAGATCACGATCACAAAATGTGACTCTTTTGCACAAGTGCAAGCTGGTTGTAGAGTCACCAGTCGCAATAGTTAAACTTCTGGCTGCCATGCAGTAATTAAAACACAAAAAAGGGGTTAAAAATATGTTGTTGATAGTAAAAATGTACACAGGAAAGCTAGAAAAAGCTCAGTTCATTCATGAAGAAGAAAACAGAGATCACCCACCAGAAGACAAAACTGAAATGTTAAGATACACTGTCAGGAGACAATCAGCAATGACAAATGGATAACTTAAAAGTGCATCATTCACCACACACAGCCTTACTATCTCAAATGTAGCGATGTCACCCTCTCCAGGGATCAGCGATCCTTCAGTTTGGACTCTGTGTGTCGCGGCTGTCTGCAGATCGGATAATGTTCTCTGCTGTTGAGCCTGGTGGCAGCACGGTAGATGATTTTTGAAATCTCGCTGCTTTATCAGCGTGTCTGTGCAGTACAAACAGTGGTAATGCGCCTGATTTCTGCAATCCAGTCCGCATCTGTGGATTGTGTACTCTGAAATATGAACAACACATTTAATTATGAATGAATATATGATTCATCTTTTTTGCTGACACTGACAATTAATCACAAAATAGAAAATGTAATTACCTCCAACGTAAATGGCTCTCCTTAGATGAATGTCCAGATGAAGCCTAGCTCTGGAGTATTTTGTAGGTTTGAAAAAAGATGGTAAACAAAATGGACAATGGTATTTGGGAGGATAGCAGCAGTCGATGCATTTTTTCAGAGTCGGAGTGTATAATCCTTTCTGGATGGTTACATGGACCTGGAATAGATGATAAAGTCATTAGTAATAAACAACAACCTCAGATGCATCAGCTTCCCATTAACTACTTAATAACATTATAATAACATTAGTAGGGGTGTGACGAAATATCGTGCCACGAAATATCGCGATATAAAAACGTGACGATATGCATCGTCGAGACGAAAAACTGGATCGCGATATCAGGGCATAATAGGTACTATGTACATACGGGGCTCCGGGGCTGAAGCTGCAGCCTCTCGGGGTACAACTCATGCGCAGTAACATCTGGTCTGCCCTCAACGAAATTACGTTAATAACGTTAGCTCCCTGTTAGCCATGCTACCGTTTGATAGAGGCGAGTTTAGAGACAAAGAGACGAAACTCAGGTGATTTTGGACAATAGCCGTTGCCGCGGCAACACGGGCCATTTCGGATTAGACATTAAATTGGACAGTATAATATAAATACTTATAAATAAGTTAGTTTTAGTGTTGTATGGCTCTGTGTGAAGGAGGACGTGTTAGTGGCGTCCGGTGGTCGCTTTAGATCCAAGATGGCGGAACCAACAGTTTACTCTCACCTCCTCTTCTTCTGTTATCTACCTGCTGATCTGTTGAGATGTTTCTAACGGGGAACATGCTTTATATTGACATGTCTTAAAGTTAAAGTTCTGATGCTTTGGAGTTAACACTAACACATAATGAACATTGTTGTGATTATAGCTGTGAGCTAGCTAGACAATTGGCTAATAGCTCGGCAGGTCAAGAAGTCAACTGTTTGGAGGTATTTATCTACTAACTAACATTAAATGGATGAAAAGTGAGAATAGTACGACGGTCACATATGAATGACATGTTATTGTTATAAAGAGTCAACAATCATTGTGGTTCGTTCGTGTATTTGCTTACTTTTGGTCGTCGATCACTGATGTCCATCTTCTCCACAGGACAGTGCGGTTCTTCTCTTTCTTCTCAGGTTCTTGTTGTCCTTCTGCTGATTAATTGGCGGTAGTCAAGCCAGTGTTCAGGCGCATCACCGCCACCTTCTTCTTCTTCTTTGGTGTGTATTGGCGGTTGTCAAACCATCTTAGAGGTGCATTACCGCCACCATTCAATTCAATTTGCTTTATTGATCATGACTGTCAGGTGAACAATATTGCCAAAGCGTCTATTCAATAATAAATAAAAATTAAAAAAATTAAAAAATAAAAACAAAAACATATATATATATACATATATACAATTGATTAAGCAAATTACAATATATAGATATTTAAAAGTACATACATGTAAATGGAAGAAAACAATAAAATGAAAAGTATTTCATGTTTGTTGTGTCAATAAAACAAACAAACAAATAAAAAACTATTAATAACAATATATTGCAATATCAAAGGATAAACTGAAAAAAAAAAACATGAAGTAGAGGAGTAAATAAAAGATTGTGAGTAACATCTATTATGTGTTGTTATGGTTGTCTCTTAGGCTGTGACATGCACTGACAAATCCTGCAGCTTCTATGGCGATGACACTATTTTCTCCAAGTAGATGTTGTATTTTCTTAAAGTCAGAGAGGGAATCAAAATCTTGGAGTTTACATTTCATTTTTTTCCTAATTTCTTCATATGTGCTACATTGTAGCAGGAAATGTTGCTCTGTCTCCACCTGTCTCTGTGGACAGAGCTGACACAGCCTGTCTCTCTATGCAACCATCTGGACTGGAGTGTGAAGCAGGAGATTGTGCAGAAACAAAATAAAATAAATAAATAACATTAAAAAAATAATAATAATGAGGAAAACTCTAGATTCGTTTGACTAAATCAGTTTCTCTTAAAAACTGAATAATTTCACAGTATATGTTATCTGCTGTATTCCCCAATAGACCTGACAATGAAAAGTCCTGATGTTTTGCCTTCCTTAGTGACTGTAAAAGGTGATTCCTCTGGATACTGTAATTCCTGCAGTGTATCAGTACATGTATTACCGCCACCTACCGGACAGGAAGGAAAATAAACGTAATCGTTTTTGCTAAAACCTTCTTTTAAGTAGGTAATTAATATATATATTTGTTGGCTTCCTTTGGTGCAGATACTAGTTCCCTTCACTTCTAAACATAAACCAAAAGGCTACATTCCAGTAGTAAAAGTTTAGTTTTTATTTACCTATATCATGAGGTGTTTGATTGAGCTCTGTGTCCTATCCTCAGTTTCCTGTTTCCTCCTCCACCAATATGTGTATATTTCAAACAGGCACCTTTCTGTATCATTGATGTCCCGGTATTCTTGCCAAACCTTTTGTATATGACATTTTGTAAGAGTTTAATCTGACCTAATGAAACTTGTACTATATGTGGACTACCTGTGATTCAGTTAGGCTACTGGGCAAGAACCCAGAGGAAGCAAATACTGAAAACCTCAGTCTGTACAATAAGTGAAGGATTTCCAACACAATATCTTGTCTCCATGATTATTTCTACTACCGATTGAAAGTGCAGACAAACTACTAGATGCCAGTAATATTGCCAATACTTCAGCCGTATATAGGCCTACTGTATGTATTTATAATAAAAGACAAACACTCCAGCCTTCCCAGAGTTCTTCCTCTTCCATATGTTGTAAACTTGTCCATGTGCACTTAGACCTGTTTGATGCTTTCCTGCTCTATCAGGCGTATTGTGTAAATTAGAATGGCCAAGTCTTATTGTGTTGAAAATGACCCCCTGTTTCGTAGATAATAATGTGTCTAAACGTTGAATTTACTTGGTTTTTAAAACATATTCTCTCCATCCTCATTTCCCTTCAGTCCAACAGGGACAAATATATTATTGAAATAGTGGAAGGCACCTGCAAGGCTTTGAATAGAATGTCTTTACTACTGCAGTTAAAGGATCTCTGTCTCTTGAGAACAAAACTGAGGCAGAGCAAAATGAAACATTTCCAGTTTGTTTCCTCTTTCACCCATTTCAGAGCCAAGAGTACATCCAGTACTTCCACTGAGTAGATCCACAGGAACTGTCAATACTCACTCTAACCTCTCAATCTGATTTCACCAGAAACTGAAGAAGCAGACACAGTTTTCACTTGTTTTGGATTTGGCTCTCATGTCCATTATTTTTTCTGATATTTTTTAAATCATTGATCATAACTCTTTTTTACAGAAGCTACATTTTTACTTCAGAAAATGGAAAAGCAATTACAATTGCAAATGCATGCAGTGCCTTCAATATTTCTCCTTTGTGTAGATATTTTTTGTGTTTTATGCATCTTTGTATGGTGTTTTATTTTTCTAGAAAAACAGAGAAAAATGATTTCCAATCACTTCCTGGAATGCCTACGTTTGAGCAGTTTCCAAGTATTTTCTTTACTGTCATTCCACTCACATGCTGTCCTTTGTTATTGCATGTGATAAAAGAAATGATTTATCCCTACTGGGAGTGTCTCAAAGAGGGAAAAGCTTTATTTTTTTTAATAATTCCTGTACTTTCCCCATCAGTAAACCTAAACCACATCTTAAACTCAGCTGTACTTTACATTTTCGGATCTTAAACCCACTCTCTTTAACTCCTTAAAGAATTTTTCTTTTTTCTGGACGTCTTCCTCTTCTTCTTCACTGCTGAAAATTAACTGTATAACAGTACAATAAAAGGAAACATGGATGAAGCACAGAGGAATGAAAACAGCAACCACTTTGATGCAAAAAGGAGAAATATAAACCAAAGAAAACCATGAGATGTACAAATGTAAATGAAAACACTAATTATAAATGCCAAACAAATATATAAGCAAGTGTAACTACAGATAGTGAAAGCAAGGCTGAAATTATATTAAATGTGAACAGATTTAACACAATATTCTCTTTTTGTATTATTCCTGTTGAGCACTATTACAACAAACACAAGGCCTTCATCCAGGAGATCGCTGTTTGTGTCCCGTGCTCATGTTACAATCAGCTGTTCGTTCATGTCTCGTGTTCACAATGTTCAGTGTCATTTTCACTGTACAAACATAGTAGTTTTAAGCCCAACCATGTTGTTTCTCCTTAAACCTACGCAGAGTAAGCATGTGTTTACTCTGGCCGAAAAGAGTGCCGCTGAGGGGTCTATACTGAAAGCGTCAGTATATGACGAGTTGGGATGAGAACGCATTGGTCTTTCTGGTGCTGCTCCCTGCCTGAGGGATCACCTGCAAACAATCACCGGTGCAATCAAGCCATGTCAGGATTCTCATTTAAGCCACTCAAGCCTTTTTTTCAAGCCTTGATTTTGTGACCTAATATTGACCTTTTTGAACTGTTTTCCAGACAGCAAGGATTTTGCCCAGCCCTTGCCTGTACCTCTGCCTTGCTTGGATTTTTGACCTCTGCCTCGCTTGGATTTTTGACCTCTGCCTCGCTTGCCACGGTTTTGCTTTTGCTTTGTCCTTTGACTTTTTGTTCTTAAAACTCACTAAATAGACTTGATAATACATGGGAATTTCCTTAAAGTTTGTTATTATGTTTTGATGAGGATTCAAGCTCAAGACAGAAAGAAGCATACAATAAAACAGTGTGAATGCATATGTGTGTGTGTGTGTGAGACCTGACAGAGAGAGGTACAGGACCATAACCTCTCAAACTGGTTTAATCCCATGCAGCCAGCAGATGGCAGTCACATGCTTGGGTGGTTTGAGTCAACAATAAGAGCAGAACAAAATGTGCAGTAGCTATTCAACTGTATTAACTCTCTCAGTCTTAATCCCAAATACACAACCTTTAGAGAAACTCCAGGTTTTACACCCTAATAAGCACTTATGCATGTCTTAATTTAACGTGATCCACCAACTGTATCACACGGCCAGATTGGCCAATAGATTTCGTAGATTTCCACGAATTCACCGTCAACAAACTGCAGTCATGCAGAAAATCTGGCATTTATGGAAATACAATCAGATTAAATGTGAAGAATGCAGGATGACACAAATGTGACTGCTGACAAAAATGTGAGGTGAAATGTGACGGTCAAACAGGGAGAGGGGAGGGAGAGGGGAGAGAGGAGAACACAGTGTACAGTCACTGAAGTATGTTCACAGACCTCGCAGTATCTCGCAGGTTTATGAGACATTCATATGTGGGGCGGT
>CAKALU010067678.1:0-37105 GCA_916700995.1 Hozukius guyotensis | reverse complement strand
CGTCAGTATATGACGAGTTGGGATGAGAACGCATTGGTCTTTCTGGTGCTGCTCCCTGCCTGAGTGATCACCTGCAAACAATCACCGGTGCAATCAAGCCATGTCAGGATTCTCATTTAAGCCCCAGTCTTCCTCAAACCTTTGACAGATTAGTCTTGTGTTTTTGCCCAACTCTCAAGCCACTTTTTCAAGCCTTGATTTTGTGACCTAATATTGACCTTTTGAACTGTTTTCCAGACGGCAAGGATTTTGCCCAGTCCTTGTGTTTGTCTGTTTCTGAGTCCTCTCCACACTGCTGATAACAATATATAGGAGTTTCCTTAAAGTTTGTTATTATGTTTTGATGAGAATTCAAGCTCAAGACAGGAAGAAGCATACAATAAAACAGTGTGAGTGCATATGTGTGTGTGAGACCTGACAGAGAGACATACAGGACCAAAACCTCTCAAACTGGATTAATCACATGCAACCAGCAGATGGCAGTCACATGATGGGTGGTTTGAGTCAACAATACCAGCAGAACAAAATGTGCAGTAACTATTCAACTGTATTAACTCTCTCAGTCTTATCCCAAATACACAACCTTTAGAGAAACTCCAGGTTTTACACCCTAATAAGCACTAATTTAACGTGATCCACCAACTGTATCACATGGCCAGATTGGACAATAGATTTCGTAGATTTCCACGAATTCACCGTCAACAAACTGCAGTCATGCAGAAAATCTGGCATTTATGGAAATACAATCAGATTAAATGTGAAGAATGCAGGATGACACAAATGTGACTGCTGACAAAAATGTGAGGTGAAATGTGACGGTCAAACAGGGAGAGGGGAGGGAGAGGGGAGAGAGGAGAACACAGTGTACAGTCACTGAAGTATGTTCACAGACCTCGCAGTATCTCGCAGGTTTATGAGACATTCATATGTGGGGCGGTGCAATATTTGCTGTGCAGCTGGTTCAGCATCTCAGGTCTTCTTGTCAGGGTCATAATGGGCTATTTAGATAGAGTAGATTACACAAGATGACCATATAGACAGACTAAACATCTGCATTACCAGTAAGGAAGTGTGAAAAGTTAACGCAACATTTTCCTGCTCTGACCTCCACACCCATGACTGACAGTGCGTGACACAATATTTGTGTGAGTGGACACACTCATTTATTAAACCCACTGCGAGTTACCGCAGGAAAAAGAAGTTCAAATGGAAAAGCAGAATGCGTGCGTCATTTTACAACTACATAGAGATGTGTTTAAATGCCACTAAATCTAACAAAACTGGAACAAAATAAAAGAATGTGATAAAAAATTTGATCAAATAACAGACACAAAATAATGTTTAGGTTTAAGTTTTAGAAGATGTAAAGCACTTTTAGCTCCATCTTGCAGAAAAAATGTTGTTCATTTTCTTTTTATTACTTCAAAAACAATAGCATTGTGTTGTTTTTATATTCTGAGTTTAAGTATTCATTTTGTTCTGGCATGTTAGGGCCAGTGGTACCATGTATGTATTTCCATTTCATGCTACTTTATAGTTATACTTGCTATTTTATGTCATTTTATACTTCTATACTCCACTATATTTCAGAGAGAATTAATGTACTGCATTTATCTGGTAGCTATAGTTGCTAGTTACTTTTCAGATGGACATTTTACATGAAAAAAACTTGATCAGGTTATAAAATATCATAAATTGTTGCGGATCAAAATACCCAGCAGTCTATAAAGTAATTAAAATGAACTCCATCACTGAAACACTGCATCCGCGGTGATCAATCAGTAATAATAATAATACAATAATACAGTATATGACTTGGAATTGTGTATTTTTACATTGTAGTATTGCTATAGGGGAGAGCGGAGTCGGTTGGGAAAGGAGGACAGTAAGGACAGAACCTTTTTAGGAAGTCAGAAAGCAACTATACCATTCACCATGCTCATACTCAGCCACACCCTCCTCACTTTCAACCTCAAAGTGGAGACCTTCTGACTATTCCTCACATGTCATTCATATACATCATCTAAGTAAATGTGTGGCTCTTTTGTTATTTTTCTTCTACCATACTGTTTTTAGTGATACCACATACAAAAACATATTGTTGGAAAACTTACTTTCTGGCCCTGGGATGGTTGGGGCAGTATTTATAGTTCTTACCTTGTTTCAAATCAACAAAAAGCAGACAAAAACAAGACAAAGGCTTTTCCTAATTGAATAACACCCACTGTGAAGCTTTTCTTTGCAGATTTATACTATTAATACAAAATATAATCAAGTCAAATAATACTCATGATGGTTGGGGCAGTATTTAGTTCTTACCTTGTTACTAATCAACAAAAAGATGGGTAAAAGTGGCACCAACACAATTTAAAATACAAAATAAAGGACTCAAAGTTAAGGTAAAGATATGTTGTTACAGAATGTATTTGCAACCGAAAGTACTGTACTACAGTACAATTTTGAGGTACTTATTTGAGTACAAGTACATTTCCACTACACTTCCATTTTTCGCTACTTTATACTTCTACTCCACTACATTTTGGAGGAAATGTATTTGACAGCTTTTCTTTGCAGATTTATACTATTAATACAAAATATAATCAAGTCAAATAATACTCATGATGGTTGGGGCAGTATTTATAGTTCTTACCTTGTTACAAATCAACAAAAAGCAGACAAAAACAAGACAAAGGCTTTTCCTAATTGAATAAGACCCACTGTGAAGTCACTGAGTGAATGTTAACTCATATATATTATGATAATTTTACAAATATTTTTTTTTCCCTCAAAGCAATGTGTGATGTTATAAATATAAGGTCTTCAAATTTAGACTGCCATTATTTTTCAATTTAAATGATGTATTTGTATCACAGAACATGGCGTCCCAACCGTCCCGGGTTGGCTGAATGTTAGGAAAATGAACTCCTTGTACATTTAACATAATTGTGCTTTTCACATTTGGGTTTGGCTCTAAAAAACTTGATAAATTGTTAGCAGACACCTGTATCTGTTCAGGGATCAAACTATTTTCATTACTGTTGAAGTAGTCTGTGAGTAATTTACCAGAGCAAAGGATCTGTGTACTTCTTCCACCATTGGTTAGTGCATCAAAAATGTATTGCGTATTTTACTTGATACAAAAGTTGATTGTATCTCTCACCAATTATACAGCTGCTGAATAACACATTAAAACTTCTTTGATATTATTTATCTAGTATTGGCACCATTAGACACGGTTAAGCTACAAACAAGCCAACTAAAACTACTTTATTCAAACTTAAAGGACACATCGAATCTCTGAAATATTGTATTAGGTTGGAAATGAGGTAATAGAGTTGTGAGTGCAAAGCAGACAATACAATGTGTGTAAAATAAATCATCAGATCACAGGAATGAACAAAAATGAGGATTCACAAAGGTCTTCTCTTCCAAATTTAGTAATTGCATGAAAAACGTGATTAGGCTTGACGTGTTGTTACGCTTTCAGTACCAAGAATATCTCAGTCACATTGAATCACGTAGTAGTCAAATGAGACGGCTGGAAAATTAGTCTAGTGGAAAATGTTCATCTGGCTTGTGAACCTAGCTGATATCAATTTATTTTGAGTTTATTTATCTCAGCTTAATATTATTATACCAGTTTCAATCCATGAATATAAAAGCTTTTGTGTCGTATATTGTTGTGAACTTCAAGAAATCCAAGAAAATCTCCCTCCAAATTGGCAGAATGAAGAGTAAAACTATGAATAGAAATCTCCCAAACGGAACTGAATTCCACTTCACTTGGCGACTTCCTCTTCATAGCTGAGGTTGTCGAGGGTGTAAACCCCAACACAAGTAATATTTTTGGTGCAACCTCAGGAAACTGTGTCATGGGGATGGTTGGGAAGTTTCTAAACAAAACAGAGAGAGGTCAGCTGCAGGCTGGTGAAATAAACACCACAGCAATGTGAGTGTCGGGAGATGTTATCCTTTGGTTTGGTCTCTGATTCAATATGAACTGTTTTCTGTGGCAGCACTGGCAGCCTTATCTGTTGGTGTGCGTTGTTGTTACGTGAGTAGCTGATAACACTGCTGAGTACAACTAGGCTACCTGGAAAATTAATAAAGGGGCAAACACTGACAGGTCATACCCACAATGCAAAGCTGCCCTATTAACATGTGTCTGTTAAGGTCCCAGCTGCCAAAAGAGGCCCAGTCTTCCTATAGATTACATAATGCTACCAACAATGAACTGTAAAAAAAATGTTTTTAAAAACCCTCTCTTTTATGTTTTTGTAACTTTATCTGTTTCACTAATGTGTATTTTTTTATTTGTATTATTTTTAATTATTATTCTCACAGTGTTTCCTTCTTTATGGTGATTTAATTTTATGTCTATGTGGGCACTCGATTCGACTGTTATCAGGCCATTAAAGCAGCACGTTCTAACATGTTGTAAAACTGCATGAAACGTTAAGTTTTGAACACAAACAAAAAGGCTTCTTTAGATTTAGGCAACCAAACTACAACTTACTTCGGTCGCTAGAGGTCATTGTCATGTTCTTTTATACCTTCTTTCAGTGATCTACCATTTGAATGGATGATAAAACCTACTATTGGTTGTAGTAGGCCCCTACTGACCCACATCTATGGTGGTTATAGCGACTAATAACGCCTATTTTATAGCCTGACAACAGTCTAATCGGCTGGTGAGGACTACGGACAATAATCTGTCTCAAGTGGATAAAGGCCTTGTGGTCTATTCTAGTCTTTTCTAATCTAGTTTATGTTATCAATTCATTTTTCAAAGATTTAGAGAAGGGTAAAAGTGGCAACAACACAATTTAAAATACAAAATAAAGGACCCAAAGTTAAGGTAAAGATATGTTGCTATAGAATGTATTTGCAACCGAAAGTACTGTACTAAAGTACAATTTTGAGTTACTTATTTGAGTACAAGTATTCCACTACACTTCCATTTTATGTTACTTTATACTTCTACTCCACTACATTTTGGAGGCAATTTATTTGACAGCTTTCCTTTGTAGATTTATACTATTAATACAAAATATAATCAAGTCAAATAATACTCAAATACTCAAGTTCAATTTTGCAGTATTTGCAGTATTCAGCTAATAAATTATGATGTATTATTATTGTTATAGACATTATATACAGCTCCACCTTTACCAGCTGCAACAATAAAGTGATGTACACATTAATGCATCAATAATTATAATCCAATAATATAATACATATTTTTCTGAAATTAATCAGTTTGCAACATGAGTAGCCTAGTTTTACTTTTAGGTATATTTTGATGCTAATACTTTACTTTTACAGGAATTTTACTGGTAACAGAGTATTCAATTCAATTCAATTCAATTCAATTCAATTCAATTCAAATCACTTTATTTGTCCCCGAGGGGCAATTGTAGAGGCTAGTAGAGTAGTACAATTAACAACACAATACAGGAACATTTTAAACATCTTGAAAGTTAAAAGTAATGATACTAATATAGTGCTAATACTAGTAAAATACTTAAAATAGTGCAAAATAGTGCAGTACACACAGTATACGATACATATGGATATAAATAGTATTTCTGTAGTATTTGAGTATTTCTACACTTTGGTATTACAGCATTATTACTATTTCTACTTCAGTAGGAGATCTGAGTACTTCTTACACCACCGCATACTTTAAGTTCAATTTCGCAGTATTTGCAGTATTCATCTAATAAATTATGATGTATTATTATAGACATTATATACAGCTCCACATTTACCAGCTGCAACATTAAAGTGATGAACACATTAATGCATCAATAATTATAATCCAATAATATAATACATATTTTTCTGAAATTAATCATTTTGCAACATGAGTAGTCTAGTTTTACTTTAAGGTATATTTTGATGCTATTTTGATATTACTTTACTTTTACTTATGTAAAATTTCGATTGCAGGACTTTTCCTTGTAACAGAGCATTTCTACACTTTGGTATTACAGCATTATTACTATTTTTACTTTAGTTGAAGACCTGAGAGTATTTCTTCCACCACCGCTTACTTGTACTAGTTGTACTTGTATTTGTCCTTTCCTGCATTAACCATTCAGATGACATCATTGGTTTATGGTCAGAATGTGTGGAGTGGGCGTAGGGGAGGAAGGGGGCGGGGCCTGCGGTAATACTCGCTCCTGATTGGCTGTTGCGGATTCTCGATGTGTTTAAATAGCCAATCAGGTCGTCTCTCCTCAGTATGTGTAGAAGCGTCAGTGAACTGTCGGTCCTCTCTCGGTGAAGACCGCGTCCCGGTGACATCTCGTCTCTGCTCTCTCACTCAACTCAAAATACCATGGAGGAATCAAGTAGTTGACGTTTCCTGTAACCTTCTCTTTTATAAGCTTTCTTACCGTCTGATCACTGTGATCACTGTGAACCGGTTTACCGACGTTTTGATCTCTCAGCGACCCTGATACCAGCTCTGAAACACCCGACAACATGAAGTACATCATCGGCATCGGAGGGTGAGTGTTCCGCTCCTCTCTGGAGGATGAATGAAGCTAAGCTAAGCTAAAGCTGCTAGGCCTTAGAGCCCGGCACACGTGGAGAGAGGGCGGTCATGACATCCGCTTAAATTGTTTATTTGTTTTGCACAATTTAAGACTATACAACATAACAAAAAAAATGAATAATATACAGTGCAGGAAGAGGCAAAAACCCACTGGGCTTATCTGAAGCCTCCACCCAGAGACAAGATTAATATAAAGAAATAATATGAGTACATAATAGTGATAACAAAACAATTAGGACAAGATATATATAATAATAACAATACAGTAAATATATCAAATCATAAATGAATAATATAAAGTGCAGGAAGAGGCAAAAAACCCACTGGGCTTATCTGAAGCCTCCACCTAGAGACAAGATTAATATAAATAAATAATATGACTACATAATAGTGATAACAAAACAATTAGGACAAGATGTATATATAATAACAACAATAACAATACAGTAAATATATCAAAAAAGATAAGTGTGTGGAAATGTATGGTTGGTGTTTGTGAGGAGGATATTGATTTAAATATCTATAAAGAGTTCTGGGCAATCGTAAACAAACAACATTGTGAGTGGGAAAAAAAATAAAAAAACATAAAAACAGATACATGGACAACATGGGGAAAAGCAATTAATTGTTGCTTCCTTTTTTGTTGTACTGCTGTTTCATAACCAAATATGTCATTGTTAATTTTGCAGTTCCTGTAGACACATTACAGTCCTCTGTGGTGATTCCAGTTAATAAACAAAGCTAAAGCTAAGGGTTACTAGCTTTTTTACCTCTGTTTACATTACATCTATTTTTATGTTATACCTCTAGTGTAACACTTCTGTTTATATTTATTTATTACATCTACTTTACCTGTTTTATTTGCTTTATAACTGTGTGTGTGTGTTTTACCTGTTATATGTTTTATCTGCCTCGTTTAGTCTTGTCAAGTATTTGTTTTAAAGCACTGACCAGAAGTGGCAACTGTGAATCTCGTTGTAGTTAATACAATGACAATAAAGCTTTCTATTCTATTCTATTCTACTGGCATTAAACAAGAGATGAGCAAACCTGGACACATGTCCAGTTGACTCACCCTTTTTTTTATACATGTGAACAAATATTAATTCCTAAAATACATTAAAATGTGTACATTTTGTGTTAAGGCGTAAAAAAACTGCTCTTATGATGGTTAAAAACTGGTTGTTTTGTTATGTAAATCATAGCTAATCTCATACATTTAACAAGTATTATGTTGTATGTGATTAAGCCATGATTTTCACTGATTCCCATAACAAAACAACCATTTTTTTTTTTTCACCATTAACACCTGGAAAATGTTCATTAATGTATAACTGCACTATCAAATGGGATGTGCCAGATCCAATATATGTTTGTGATGGTTTAATCATTAATCTCTCACCTTTACAACGTGTTATATGGATTGTATTGTCCACCATTCATTGTGTTTTTATTGCTTTGTTCCATTCAGCGTAACCAATGGAGGGAAAACCACCCTCACCAACCGACTGATCAAGAACCTGCCCAACTGTTGTGTGGTCCATCAGGATGACTTCTTCAAGGTGAGCCTCATACACACACACGCCTGTTTTTGAATTGTGGATCTAGTTAACCAAAGGGATTGCTCTGAGTAGGAAGTTGGTGGGGTGTTAACACTTTACTGCCTGTGTTACTAGATACAGTTTGACCTAGTGTGTAAAAAAAACACTGTCAGAGCTTCCATATAGCAGAGTGTAGCTCTAGTGGAATGTACCTGGGTACATCTTATCCATGTATGTTTCAGCCCCAAGATCAGATTGAAGTTGGCGAAGATGGCTTTAAGCAGTACGATGGTAAGCCTGGGTTTTTAATGAAAGGGTTTGAGTGTGTGTGTTTATGTTTGTGTGTTGGTATGTTTGCTGCTGCTGTAAACGTTTCATTTGTAACCTGCATGCAATATAGACGAACTTGAACACTGTACATGTGTTTCTAACTTGCCTTTTTGCAATTTGCCATACGCTTCTCCTTTTTCCTCTCATCCTTCCTCCCCTGCTTTGCTCTTCAGTTCTTACTGCTCTGGACATGGACGCCATGATGAGTACCATCTACGCATGGCTGGACAACCCGGTGAAGTTTGAGAAGTCTCACGGCGTCAATAACACCCTGGACACTGAGATCGTCCCAAAGTCTGCCCGTAAGGAGGATGAGGAGACTCACATCCTTATTGTGGAAGGCTTTCTGCTTTACACCTTCGAGTAAGAAGAACATGTGCTCATTACATTCGTGTTACAATGTCTCACTGTAAAATAAATGGCACCAGTTAGACATTAATTTGTCCCTTCCCTTGCAGACCTTTGATCGACGTGCTGAACCAACGTTACTTTATTTCCATCCCATACGAAGAATGCAAAAAGAGGAGGTGGTAAGTGATCCAGTGTTCAGACACTCTTCTTAACTGGTGTTTATAGTCTAGACTGCTGTTTTTATTACCATATGTAATTGGTGTTGTGTGTCTCTCTCTCTCTCTCTCTCTCTCTCTGCAGCTCTAGGAACTACACGGTGCCAGACCCCCCCGGCCTGTTCGATGGCCACGTCTGGCCCATGTATTTGAAACACAAGAACATCATGGAGGGATCAGATGTTGACGTGTGTAAGTGTGTGCATTTTTGTATTGTTTTTCATATTGAAAAGATTTATCTTATTGATTTTTAAATTTGTATTTTGCTATTACAGTGCAGCTAGATGGAACCAAGTCAAAGGAACAACTGTTCAACTTTGTCTACGGCGACATCCTGAATAACATCCAGATATCTCTTTAACAAAACAAAGGTGAACAAATCCTCCGACTGTCCTGTCACAAAAAATGTTGTATCCGAATGTGAGTTTCTGATTGTTTTTTCTGTATTTCAGGTCATACCGATCGGCTAAATTGGAGCCATGTACTCAGCCTGCAAGCACAACACCGCCTTGCCTTAAGTTTCTACCTGGCAGCTCATTTAGCTGACTGCTACGATTTTTGTAAATGTTAATAACTGATGGCATCAAATGCTGGCATGTTTTTATATCTTACCATATTTATTGCTTTGTTACAGCCCACACTCCACAGAGAGTCGATGGATATGTTCAGAGGATGGTTGCACTTATGTCAATAAATGGTCCTCCAGTAAACTCTGTGCTCTTCTGATTATTTTAAGGAGAATGACAAGCTTTTACACAGAGAGAAGTGGAAACTTTAAGAGTTATGAAGAGTCTTTCCACATGTGAAGTCCAACATTGCAAATGGTGGTTTTCAAATATAGTTCCCCTTTTCAACACTTGCAGCCCCGGGTAGCTGCTAAGTTAAGCACAGCGAGCGGACTGCTTTCACTATCTCGCTCCCAGGCAACAGTTGGTGTGAGTGATAAGTGGAATCACAAGGTTGACACCTCGTGACCTCAGGTCTAGAGCGCAACCCTTATCTAAATTCAGCCACACTTGTGCAGTTTCCCTGGAAGTGTTTCCTTCAGAATGACCTACTTTAAAGGTGCCTTTACTTGGTTTTACAGAATAATAATGCAGATCAGTGGATTACATAATGTCCTATATGTAGGAAAATACCAAGGTTAAGCACATGCAGTATATAATGTATGTGATAACGGATTTTTACTACTCCACAAACACATTATATATTAAAAGCCTGGTGTACCTGGTTGCTGTAAACACGGCCATGCTGTGCTGAATTTCTGGAAAGGAAAGTAGCATCACTGGATGCAAGCAGACCATCACTTGGAGCAAAGTGGAAAAAAATGTGGATTTCACCCCCACACCAATCTTTTTTGTTTTTTTTATTGCGTGTATGTCTTTTAGAGCAGCGGTTTCATATGCAAAGACATTTATTTTGAAAGACTCTTTCCTCCAGTTGCAATAAATAAGCTCAACCATTTTGTCAGATTCTCCATAAAGCTGCAGTAACCTTGGTTGCAAACACTGCTTAATGTGTTATTACTGCAGGCACAAATATATGTATTTATCTGGGTATTCCTATGGTTTTATGTGCATACACAATAGTTAATGTAACGAAAAGCTAATGACAAATTTTCATCTTTGCCTGCATGAGTAGAGAAGGTTTTAAACTGAAATAGCGTGAATCTTTATAGTGCAATTATGCAATACCATAATAATGCATTAGGCCCATGCATTAATGTTGTGCATGTGTGTCTATACAGCATTTATTTCCCTGTATTTGAAGAATACAGCTGATGAAATCTAAATGAAACATGCACAGAAGTCATGGGTGTGTCAGGCCCCTCTCTGGGAGAGGGAAATCGCTTTCACGCGGGTGTTTCCTCACTCTACTGTAAAAGCACACGTTATGTAATCTTACTATAGACATGTATGGAAGTAGGTCAGAAAAAGAACCTCTTGGTCTACATACAAGAAGTGTTTTTTTCCCCTCTTTCTAGTTATGCATGAGGGCTCTTGCTGTTGTGTGTATAATCAGTTTCACTATGTTATATATTGGTTTTAGCATTTAAAAAAATCCAACAAACTACATGATATTTTTTTAGATCTATTGCTTTAAATCTGTTTCCATTTTACAGTCACTGTTTTTCAACTGCTGTGTCATCCTGGAATAAAACAATCCTCAGATGTTGATATTACACTGCTGCATGCGGGACAAATGGAGGTCTGACAAAAAGAGCATGTGTCGTATGATTCACAAAGCACAAAGCAGCTCTTATGGGTTTCTCTAGTTCCAGACAGACTGCATGAATGTTGACACATCAGTGTCTCTGCAGCAACAGAATGGACACTCACACTGAACATCTGTTTTAAAAAGCATGTTTTTTCATGCCCTTTTGAGTTATTTAGTTACAGTTTATATTTGAGGTTTCATTGTCATACTTATGGATTTTTATGGCCTCACATAACTTCTCAGTATTTACTCCACCCATTTCCTCTCTGGTACATTACAACATACCTGCCATGAACTTCTAGCTCCTCCGGTGTGGCCTGAAATTGTTGTGATTGTTTAATCAGAGTCTTCATACAATATATATTCATTCATCGGCTCTAAAACCAGTGGTGGAATGTAATTAAGTATACGTTTACTCAAGTACTTAAGTACAATTTTGCAGTACTTGTATTTTACTTGAGTTTTTCCATTTTAAGCTACATTATACTTCTACTCCATCTCAGAGATGAATATTGTACTTTTTACTCCACTACATTGATATGACAGCTTTAGATACTAGTTACTTTGCAGATTTAGATTATTAATAATATAATAATATTTGAAATCAACTAATAAATTATCTATTATTAAAGGTTACCCAGCAATATATAAAGTAATTCAAATTAGCTCCACCTATACAAGCTGTAAGGGATGAACACATTAATGCATCAATAATTATAATCTAGTAATGTAATATTATTCTGAAACGGGCCATTCTGCATAATGAATACTTTTACTTTTTGTACTTTAAAGGTACAGTGTGTAACATCTGGCGGCATCTTGCAGTGAGGTTGCAACTTGTTCAGCGTGTAGAAGAACTACAGTGGCCGACATGAAAACGCGAATGACCCGCTCTAGAGCCAGTTGTTGTAAGAGTAGCGTAGATCATTTGGAGAATAGCAGAGTCAGTGCGTAGAGTGTGTGTGTACGTGGGAAGCAAGAGAGAGTGAACGCCGGCGAATGTGTGTGAGTGAACAAGTGAGCTAATGGAGCAGAAGACAGAGTTAGTTTAGCTCTGAGAATATCAAGTGAATGTTCAGTGGAAGTTTCAGTTTGTGCAGAAATAAATGCTGCAGCTCCTCAAGACCAACAGAGGTTTCGCGTGTCTTGTTTCCTGGCGGCTGAGTGGAGTGACGGGGGTTAACTCCGGGGCGATTAACATTATCGACTCCGGCCCAAGCAGGAAAAGTTAACACACTGGTATGTCCGTTCTGGGCTACTGTAGAAACATGGCGGACCCGCGTCCTACGTAGATATAAACGTCTCATTCTAAGATAACGAAAACACAACAATTCTTATTATCAAGTGATTTATACACCAAAGAAAACATGCTTATTAATATTATATTCCATTTCTGCCAATAGATCCCCCTAATGTTACGCACTGTTCCTTTTAATATAAAAACTAATTTAATACACTGAACCACCTGATTCAAACTGAATGAACTGAATGTTACACAAATGTTTCAAAATGTTACACACCTAGATGTCACATACTGGTCCTTTAAGTATATTTTCATGCTAATACTTTTGCAATTTACAAGTATACATTTGCATGCAGGACTTTTACTTGTAACAGAGCATTTCAACACTGTGGTATTGTTACTTTTACCTAAGTAAAAGACCTGTGTACTTCTTCCACCACTGACCTAAAACACAACCACAAGCTAAACTATATAATTTATATGTCATATAAACTCCAGAATATTTTTTGCTTGCTATCATTGAAGCTTAAGTTAGATGTAACTTCAGTCCATGGGTTGTGTTATGGATTGAGTTTGAGTGGTTCACACCACCAGCACAGAGAGATAGTGAGTGAGTGAGAGGGAGATCCTATTACTGTACTATCCCATCTATCTTGGGAATTTACTGCTGCGGCCAACTTTAGTTTCGCGCAGGACAAACACTAAAATACTTCATCCCATGTGTTCACAATGCAATTATTTATCTTGGATCAAACTTCTCAGTGCTGAAAGTTTCACTTTGTGTTCATTATTTTGCAAAGTCACAACCAGATGAACCAGTTTTTGAGTGTGCAAAAGCAGGTATTCTGTGTGCTGACGTACATCCTCATATGGCTCAACATTTTACCAGTAACTCATAATATGCTTAACCTCTATGCCGGTAATCATTTGGAGACGGTGTTAATTACCTCAAAGGGTGGCCAACTCATTTTAAAACACGTGTTACTTTCACAACGTGTGCACGTCAGACTTGAATGTGAGAGATGAGCCGTTATGTAAGCTGGACTGCTGCTGACCTGGCCTCCCATGAACAAAAGATCACGGCTGTGTCTCCTGACTCTCTACTTCTGTACCTTTCTGTGTCTTACTTTACACAACAATGTGATGGACAGGGGCAGTATTTTTTCGGTCAAGTGGGTTGCAGAAACTAGGCTACTGCGAACCCGTTGTCCTCCAATATGAGACTTCATGGATGAATAGCAGTGTGGTGATTGAGGACGTCGTCTTCTGACACCCGTACTGCCTCTGGACTACAACAAACCCTGCATTTTTCTAAACCGCACCAACCGCCACACTGGTATGAGAGCTGCAGTACTGGCTCTTACTGGATCTTGTTTGTGTGTGTATGAGCAAGTGTGTGTGTGTCTGCCTATCTGTCTGTCTGTCTGTCTGTCAGCATGTGTGTGCGTCTCTTGCTCCGTCCCCCCCTACACACCTCTCCACAGTGCATCCAAAAAGCAGAGGAAGCAACAGTCTGCTGCGGTTGACTCAAATAGACCATATAAACAATACTATAAATCCTCCTTTCAGACCTCTAACTCCATACAGTTAAGGTTTGGATTATCACATCTCCACCTCGCACAGGTCAGTAAGGACACTGTTGTGCAACCACTAACCATCCTGGCGGCAGAGGTGACTGGCCACTTGTCTGAAAACAGTTTCTTTGTCACGCTCGCAGCTTTGCAATGCATCCTTTAACATATTCCCTCCTGTTTTCTTCTGTTACGCCCGACCAAAGACAATAACAAGGACAGGGCGCATTCATTTAATCAAATCATCCTTTCCCTCCACCGCAACCACGCTTGCTCTTCAAAGTTGTTTCTATATTTACTCCTTTTACTACAGTCTAAGAGGAGCCAATAAAACCAGCCATTGGTGCCACAAAACCTTTTGTGACGATTAGGGATGTTGTGCGGACTTGTTTTTGAGAATGTGACCCTCTAAAGCCGACATGGCAGCGAGCCGAGCACCCGAGGGGCTGATGCGAGGAGGCCAGCCTTTCACCTACTGTGGTTCGCCAACTCCGTCTGTGTTTACACTGAGTGGAGCTGACCTGACCGCAGTCCAGACACAACAAGACTCTCTATAACCCACATGGCATTAGACACTTAGACTGTACACACTGCACTGCTGTTGCTGCAGCACGGAGGTGGTGGAAGTAGTATTTAGATCATTTACTTCCATTTCAAAATATTCAGTCACAATGAAGTCAAGGTTATTACTTAGTTACATAAGCATTAAAAGGTCAATGCACTGAGGTGTTAACAATACATATTTTGTGTTTACATAGGCCAGGGGTCAGCAACCTTTACTATCAAAAGAGCCATTTTAGGCAAAAACAAAAAAAAAAATCTGTCTGGAGCCGCAAAACATTTGATCATTGTGTTGAAGGTAACACAGTTTATAGTCTAAGTATATAGTATATAAGTCTAATGCAGTGAGGGCCCAAGTGCAAATGTATTACGGAGTATTAGGGCCACATTGAGGGGAAAAACATCTGAGATTTCCGGAATAAAGTCATAATATTACAAGAAAAAAGTCATATTATGAGAATAAAATCATAACTTAATGAGAAAAATAAGTAGTAATGTCAAGAGAATAAAGTCATAACTTTATGAGAAAAAAAGTCGTATTATTTGAGAATAAAGTCATAACTTTACGAGAAAAAAAGGAAAATAACACGTAAAATTACTACTTTATAATATTATGACTTTATTCTCATAATATTACGACTTTTTTTCTCGTAAACCTATGACTTTCCATTTTTTAAAATCCACAGGGAGCCACTGGAGAGGGGCTAAAGAGCCGCATGTGGCTCTGGAGCAGCAGGTTGCAGACCCCTGACATAGGCTATTTTATTATTGGATTATTACTACTGAGCCATTAACATAGCTATAAAAAGCAAGTTAGGACTCCAGGAGCTCTAGAAGCTCCAGGCTCACTGTGTCAACAGGTTGGATTTAATTGAAAATGTGTTTGAATATGCATCACTAAAGCATAATATTAACTGACATGATAAGGACTTCTATGTTTTAGCCCTGCGATAGTCTGGCAATCTGTCCAGGGTGTACCCTGCCTTCGGATGGATGGATGGATGATCAGGGCTTAAAGGTGAGTCCTACTTTATAGAGTGCTCCAGGGATGATGTATTTTTGTAGGCCAACCAGGAAGTTAGCATCACCCTGGTTCCCTCGACAACAAGCCAGGAGGATTTCTCCATTGGGTTTGGATTATTGCAGAAAATAAACTCTGTGGCAAACAAACGTTTATGATACTTACACGTTTTGTTCAGCAAGATAATCTCATATGAACACCACTTTTATGATTTTTTGAAGCGTAAAGAAGTAAAAAGCTAACGTAAGGCTATAAACAAACTACACCACGGTCACATGACTTCACGTCCATGTAACATAATGTTTAGTAGTCTCATTTAGCCACTTGTTAGCAGCCGCCACATGTTGTTTTTATCGTAGAACATTAAAATCTCTTCTGCTTGTGTTAACCACAGACCTTATTTCAGGCATATAACTAAAAACACATTTGAAAAACCCATTGACTTCCAGACGAGGAAACCGGAACTGCTAACTCATTTCCTGATTTTGTGACTCATTCCTGTAGCACTCTATCACCTACTTTTTACAATTTAATCTATTTTGATGTTTGTACAAATGAATACACAGAAGCACAATAAACAAACTTGAGGACCTTGGAGAGGGACCCTTTGTCAAAACCACGTTTCAGAATCTGTATTATTTCAGTTTTGTGCTTTCATCAGTGGTGGAAAGTACTATTCTTAGGCACTTTACTTGTGTATTTCCATGTTCTGCCACTTTACTAGGCTACTCCGTAACATTCCAGAGTGAAATATTGTACATTTTACTCCACGACATTTATTTGACAGCTGTGGTTAAACTTTTTTTTTCCAGATTAAGATTTGACATGATAAGCTTATAAAATGCAGTATATCATTTAAGATGGAACCGGTGGTTCTATAGTTGTTTACAGTTTCACCAGAGAGACATTTCCCTTCTAAACGTCCCTGTTTGAAGTTCAAAGAGGTACAATTATCCTATAGTTATATTTCACAAAAAAAGCAAATATTGGGAGAAAGTCCTAAAAAACTAATTTGTGTAACATGACTTTGTATTATCTTTTTTTGCTCTCCCCCATTAATCATCCCACAACCCCTCAGGTTTATCCTGTGACTGATAGGAGGGGGCCGGACCCCACTGGAGTAAAAAAATAACTATGTATAAAGTACTTAAAACTAGTTCCATGTCAAGATGAAGCTATTTTAACATCTGATACATTGTCAGGTTGTTAAATTCTATAACAGTCTGATATTTTATAAGTTGCTCATATGTCCTATCACTGTCAGATGTTGTGGAGCAAGACGTAGAATATCTCCCTGTGAAATGTATCTCAATATCTCAAAACTCTACTTGGGGTTTAATACTTCCCACCATATCTAAATACATGTTTAATTATTGTTTTGGAAAGATGCGGTGGTTACATAGTAAACTCTTATGCTTAAATATCAACTCTGTACCATCTGTTGAGTCACAGAAACCTAACTACTAATGTTCTCCGCGCCCACGTATCCAGACGTGCGTATGTAGAGTTATATAAGACCTGCTTGAGAAGGGAAAGTAACCTCATTCACTGTCACATTGGTCAGAAACACCACAAAGAGATATGTTTTCCAGAACCTTCCACCCAGCTCTTCACATGGTACACATCGTGCATGAATAGCTTACTACCACGCCAACCAAATGGTAAAACCTGAGGGAAATAATAACATGATGCCATCAGTGTGGGCCCGAGGACCATATCCTGTTATGGTGGGTCTGGGTGAGGCCTGGTGCTGCCAGTCTGAAGCAGACCACAGCCTCCCACTCCTCACCCGTCTGATTCACTGTTTACTGAGACAGGAAGGCCCTCCGCTATACAACATCATCATCTGCTGCTGCTGAGCTCCATGTCTGTGACTCGCCTGTGGCTTTGGCAAAGGGGGGCTTGTGTTTTCCCCGACGGCCAAGTTTCTAAAAACAGAGACAAGTTAAAACCAAATGCTTGGAGGAGTAGAGCCCAGCCTCGGAAACCACTACTCCTCTGAGCTGTCTACCTCCGAGGCCTCAAACGCCCCCTCCTCCTGGAAAAACACAGCCCTGTTCAATCAACTAATTAAGAGCAGATCCTGCTAGACATTCAGTTGGTCAAATATTACAAAGTGTGAAAACACAGAATACAAAAGCATGTGGTCTGGAATCTGGAATAAAAGTCATTTTAAAGTAAATAAATAAAATAATGATTAATAATATGACTGAAAGTTCAGGCAAAAGCTAGTAAGCAGATATTTTTTTGTCAGATTTTAAAATATTTTATGTGGATCACTGGTTATTGGCCAGATTTTGTGCTCACTTTGGCTTTGTTTAAATTATTTACTCAATTTTTTTTGTATTTTCCCCCATGATTGGAGATCCAGGGGCTAGCCAAACCCTTTCTGGGGCCCCAAGTAAAACCTTATGTATTTTTGTCCCACCCTTCCTTCACAAATTTAGATCACTAAAATACAGCGATGAAAAGGGATCTGCTCATTTCATGCTCGTTCCTAGTAAATAAAACACATAAAAAGTGCGATATTAAAGTACCAGTGTGTAACATTTCAGAGGATCTATTAGCAGAAAAGGAATATAATATTCATAACTATGTTTTCATTAGTGTATAATCACCTGAAACTAAGAATTGTTGTGTTTTTGTTACCTTAGATGAGGCGTTTATATCTACATAGTGAGCGGGTTCTCTTCACGGAGTCCACCATGTTGCTCCACCATGTTTCTACAGTAGCCCAGAACGGACAAACCAAACACTGGCTCTAGAGAGAGACTTTCACATTTTTACGTTACCTGAAGGCCACCGTAGTTCTCCGACACATGTGAAACTGTGATAACGTGAGGCGCTGAGTGTAAAACCGTGGTGCCACCTGCCGCCATCTGACTTCCGTGACTCCTAAAGTTGTGTTATTATGGTATGGATGGCCTCTGAGCGAGGCGAACGGCGTTACCACGGTTTTGCACTCAGCGGCTCACGTTACCGCAGTCTTGGAAAGGGAGGAGTGAGCGGAGGGGTACTCAGTTGGTTGCAATCTGCAACCGCACCATTAGATGTTGCCAAATCCCACACACCTTTAACTAAAAAAGACTGATAATTCATAACGGATTCAATAATATTACACCTGCAAGATTTCTATTTTTGTTTTTAGGAATATTTTTGCCTCAAATGAGCTCCTGTGCAACTTTTATAGCAAAACTTCTTTCCTTTTTTTGTTCGTCACATTTCACTGACCCAGTTTCAGAAAAATGAAGAAAACAACAGCAATCAGTGTTGCAAAAGGCATTCATATATGGAACCACTGTATTTAGACACACACACAGAAAAAACTACCAGAGTCAAGGTACTGAGAACTATATTCAAAGTGTGGTTTCCTCTGCACTGCCTCACTTTCATCAGGTTGCCCCTCTCCTTGAGCCTGGACCCCTCCATGGCCACACTGTGGTGCAGCTTCCGCTCCAAGAAGGACTGGGCGGGGGTGGACCAAGCCATGTTGGTTTTGACTGAGTTTCCTGCTGTAGTAGTAAGTATAAAATTAGCCTTTATGTGAATAGGAGGGGGTGTGACAGACACATGGCTGTGTTGGGACGGAGAGGAATGTAACCTACTTTTCTGTCAACAAAACGTGTTTGTATGGCTGGTACGTGATAATGGTGTATAAAATGTGCGTAAAAACAGACAATGTTTTTCTAGTGTTTACCAATGCAGTGACAATTTAAGGTTTTATATGGGGGAAAAGCTGAGGCTGAATTGGGAACCAACTTGCGCAAGAGTCAGTAAACAAACATCAGTCCTGGATGCTCTGTTCTTCCAGCTTGTTTGAAGTCAACTACATTCACCTGGCATCCAAGGTGATCAGGTAATCTGGCCCTGATTAGATGCATGTAATGAAAAACCAGCAGAGAAGTAGGTTTGTTAAGTTTACATCCTAAATGTTTATGTGTGATGCATCGAAGACAGAAACTCTGCAGGTTTTCAATAAAACCAAAGATTACACAGGATGAACTCACATCAGAGTTGCAACGATTAATCGATTAGTTGTCACTAAATTAATCGCCAACTATTTTGATAATCGATTAATCGGTCTGAGTAATTTTTTAAGAAAAATAAGTCTAAATTCTCTGATTCCAGCTTCTTAAATGTGAATATTTCCTGGTTTCTTTACTCCTCTATGACCATAAACTGAATATCTTTGAGTTGTTGAAAAAACAAGATATATGAGGACGTCATCTTGGGCTTTGGGAAACAATGGTCGTCATTTTTCATTTTTTTTAATAATCTTATAAACCAAACAACTAATCAATTAATCAAGAACATACATCGACAGATCATCGTCAATGAAAATAATTGTTACTTGTAGCCACATCAGTATTGTCAATACTGTTTATATTGTTCCTATTTTTATATTTCCTTCTATTTAAATTGTTCATATTTTATATGTCTGTCTACTTTTGTTTTGCTTTTTTCACTGTGTTGTATCTTGCTTTTTGTTTTTACTGATGCTTCTTGTTTCTGCACTATCCCCTTTGCTGCTGTACACTGCAAATTTCTCCACTGTGGGACT
This sequence comes from Hozukius guyotensis, assembly GCA_916700995.1. Taxonomy (NCBI): domain Eukaryota; kingdom Metazoa; phylum Chordata; class Actinopteri; order Perciformes; family Sebastidae; genus Hozukius; species Hozukius guyotensis. Next base: position 16,932 of record CAKALU010067678.1, on the reverse strand, counting down.
AATAAAGGAATATCTTATCTTATCTTATCTTATCTTTTCTTATGTTCCTCTCTGGTTGGAGGTGTGCTAATCAGTAACATCAGCTGCAGACACTCAGCCTTCCATGGAGCACATTTGCCCATCACAGATTGAGATCTGGTGAAATGAATTCTGGTCTCTGCTGACACCTGCTGGACTGAGCTGCTTAAGACAGTTAGTCAATCTGTGTGCATGTGGGACTGAAAAGAGGAAGTTTACACCATGTTATAGACATGAAGACGTTACTCTCCTACACACACACTTGAGAATATGGCTGGGAAATATGACGAAATATATTGTCAAAACGAAATAAAAATGTCTAACATATACATTTTTCTATATTGTTTCTATTACAATATAGATTAGGCATATATTTATTTATTTTTCTCTATATTTCACTTGAAACTTATCTTCATTTTGCACTCAAGCTAAAATTAGAAAATACTCAGTACTAGTCATTTCTCAAGCATTCAATTCACACAGTAGTATACAAAAATAGGCTTCACCATGTGGTTATTTCATATAGACTATTTATTTATTGAATTACCAGAAAACATGCTACTGTATATCGTGATATATCAGCCCGTTCTCATTCTTAGGGCGTAAAATACCGATGCTTTATCACAGCCGTCGGCGTGTGATACCAGCGCTTAAGGCACCCTGAGACGCACCAGGCTTCCCATTAACTATAATGTAAACCCATTCGTGTCAATATTAAACACTCAGGGAAAGTGCGCCGGGAGTGTGTTGACGTAGCTTTAAGCTGTGTGTGAAAGTACACACACCGAGGTGGATGGGTCCAACAAACACAAGACTTTCATCCAGCAGGCAGCTGTTCGTGTCCCGTGCGTCACGTTACAACCAGCTGTTCGTTCATGTCCCGTGTTCACAACGTCCAAGGGTCATTTTTGATGTACAAACATAGTCATTTTAAGCCCAACCATGTTGTTTTTTCCTAAACCTAACTATAGTGGTTTTATTGCCTAAACCTAAGCAAGTTTTTTTGTGTACTTCACAACATTAAGCACGTGTTTATTGCGACTTAAAAGAGTGACGCCGAGGGGTCTGACAAAGCGTCAGTATGTGACGAGTTGGGATGAGAATGCGTTGGATATATATTGTTATCGAGATATAAAATGACCTACTGTATATTGTGATAGAAGATTTGGGCCATATTGCCCAGCTTTATTTGAGAACCCATTTTACATGACTGTGTGCATCAGTGACAGACAGCGAGTATTCATCCTCACATACTGTAGTGCACAGCTACTAAAACCAGAAAGATTAAAACATATAAGTCACTTTACAACAAACCAGTTTGTTTTGCTTTTATTATTAATTGTACAAACAGTAGGGTTCCAGGCGTACGTAGTGCATAGAAGCCTCTTGAAAGGTCTGATAAACAAATTTACAGGTGTTTGTGGCGGGGGCAAAGTTTGGTACATATCGTCCTCCATTCTCATATCATCTGGACCCCAGAAATACAGTCAGTTAAGCTTAGTGCAGACCTATTTCAACAACATGCCTGTTTTATAACATTCAACACTAACAGGAACAACATATATTAACACTTTATCATTCACAAAAGACAGCGAACGCATTGATTCTCCTCCTGGTCATTGTCTGACGGCTGCAAAAGTGTCTTTGAGTAATTTGTTCCACTCTCAGGGAAGTGCTCCAGTTTGATAGTGGGAAGTACCAGCATTTGATGATTTAGTCCATGTCTTTGGTTCGTGGTGATCTATGTCCGACATAAAGGGTCACGCCAGACCTTTTGCACGTTTTAGCCCATTTACTAAGAATCACATATACTGTCTATTAAGTGAACCATTTCCCAAAGCATATTACTCTACTATTACTAGTCCTAAAGATTTTTGAGATGGTTTCACACTTTCAAATTAAAATAAATCTTGTTTCCTACTTCCGTGTATATACAAAACTGGGTGAGTGTCATCATACAAGTGAAGAAACAACAGGAGTCAAGTTACCAGGTAACAACTCACGCCCCTAAATTCAAGCATGACATTTACAGTCTTCTCTGTAACACTGTTGGAAACAAAATCAAATCCAATGATTAAAGCCAATCTCAGTCCTATTTTAAGAACTTTGCACCATTTCTTTGCAGAAGCTGTCCCCCAAAACGTTTAAAAAAGTATTTCAGTAAGTGGTAAACAGGTGGACTCAAGTAGATTTCTAACACCGCTATTTCAATTAAAACGGTCTGTGCTTAAAAACTTAAAGACATGAAACCTGCTTGAGATAAAGCATCGTAAAAATCAAGTCTACTTCGTAATATTCAGCGTGATGGATTCTGTGTATCAAGCCCGTTTCAAGTAGATTTTAAAGGGGACATATCATGCTAATTTTCAGGTTCATACTTGTATTTTGAGTTTCTACTAGAACATGTTTACATGCTTTAATGTTAAAAAAACACATTTTTCTCATACTGTCTGTCTGAATATACCTGTATTCCCCCTCTGTCTGAAACGCTCCGTTTTAGCGCCTGTCTCTTTAAGACCCCTTCCTGAAAAAGCCCAGTCTGCTCTGATTGGTTTGTGATAAAAATATAGTGCACCTTTGCAAAGGTTCGCTTCGTTCCAAATCGCATAATTTTTCTTTTTACTTTTAGTACATACTGCAGCGGCCCATAAAAAGTATGTACTGTTGCATGCAGTATGTATACAATTGGGACATAATACTTTATCATAATATTGCGCCTTGTACTTTGACCCTCTTGCTCATATATCCGTTGAGGTTTGTGGGTCAGAATAGCCAGAAAAGCATGCTGGCTTGCATACTGCAAAATGCGACAGGATGTAGTAGGACATCCTGTCGCATTTTGGCATACTGCATTTGACATACTATGCATTGGGACATACTGAATCTTTTTCTTTTATACTAAGTAGTATGGTAGTATGGGTATTGGAACACACAGCTAGTTCTCAAGCCGTGAGCGATATATTCTAATGAGCCTGCATGTGACAGAGGAAGGGGAGCCAAACCTGAATGGCTTGTTGAATCACATGTTTTCTGATCTAGACATCTATTTCACAGTTTGTGGGTTGATAGACACTCCAGATAGCCAAATGTATGTGCACAAGCACTGAAAAAGTGAGTGTATCATGATATGTCACCTTTAATACAATAACAAAATGAGTGGAAACAATGGCTGGATCTGGTTGGAAATCTTATCTGTATCTCATCTCGTCTGATTCTCCAATGTATTCTGTCAAATTAAGGCAAAAATGCTCAAAAAATGATCTTTAAAAAAAAATGTATAAAATACTTTTGCTTTGGAAAATGGTCAGCAGTAATGTAACATGTAGTTGATATGTAATAAATAGACTAAGGCATGCAAAATCACCTGTATGATCCATTAATACAGCAGACATACTTGGGGATCCTAAGTTCTTTTCGCAGGTTTGGCAACAAGCTGCCTCTCTCTCTCGAGCTCCTTCTCACGTTGCTGCTCCTTCTCCAGCGCCTCCTTCTGCTTCTGCTGCTGCAGCTTCAAAGCTCGTTTCTGACAAAAAACAACAACAGTCAACACATTTAATCAGTGTACGCATTGTTTAGTTTGCATATCATCCATCAAATTGTGCTCCTTATCTTTGACTATACTAATGCCAACTAAAAAGTACGAAGAGATACCTTTAGTTTAGTTGTTTTTTCGTGGAGCATAATCATCTCTTTCCTGACGTTCACCAGTTTATTGTGGTAAACCTTCGCCTCTGTAAACTAAAGACAACAAACTGGATTAGAAATCATTCCTGCCGGCAACAAACACGAGCAAAATGAACACAAATGAGATTATAATTCAGTCCAAACATACCAGTGAATTGAGGTCCAGTAAGGCATTACAGTCTCTGAACTTAGTGACTTCTTGGTCCAGCGTGTCTAACAATACCAGCTGATTTTGTCTGGTTGAGACAAAAATGAAGAAGAAGAAATCGAGTGTACTCTTTCACCAAATCAATGGGTATAAAAAATGTACATATGCTAATCATTCAGACAATGACTGGATGTTTAGAAGTGTCCAGTAAACATTGTAAACATGAGTTTATGGTCTCAATTACTAGTCTCAAGTCTTCTTCAATACAGCATGATGTTCATTTAGTAAATTATGGTTCCATTTGGAGTCAAATAGACCATAAAGCAGGGGATGCTTTAGGGCGTGGCTACCTTGTGATTGACAGGTCGCTACCACGGCGTTGTCCGGTCTGGGTGTTTTCCGTCTGTTTGTCTTACAACTCTAACCCTTTCACAGTGTGTTTTCAGTTCATGAAATTCAATTATAACCTTTTTGGTTGCTTATAAATGTCTTATTCAGCGTTCGGTTGTACTTAGCTCCACCCTCTCGTGTCACTTCTGGTTGCAAATACCAAGATGGCGACGACCAAAATGCCAAACTTAAGGCTTCAAAACGGCAGTCCACAAACGAATAGGTGACGTCACGTTGACTACATCCACTTCTTACATACAGTCTATGGTTTTTCACTCTCTGGGAAAATGGAGGAAGGCCAGTGTTTTGTGTACTTTGAAGGTTTTTTTTCTCACTAATTATCTGCGGAGGACTCTAAGTGATAAACCGAATTAAATGGTTTTTGTTTCTTCTTTTTGTCGTCAGTCAGAATACATTATGTTTATCTGGAAAATCAACGCCTGCATGCTGGTCCATTCTTCCCCCTCACACTACCAGACGCCAGCATGTTGATAGGGAAAGTTTTCATAACCAACAAATTCCCTGGAAGACACTATCAGCATTATATCAACTGGTCGACCCGGTCCATCCTGTGCCACCATTTGTTTACTGCATACTGGTGTCTGTGTAGGTCAATAAGTTTGTGAGTGAATCACACAACAGACTGCTGTCCAGGGAAAGACAGCCTGTTGTTAAAGATGTTTTACATATAATGTTATCTTTCACCCACCCATTAATAGAAATTTGTGAGGGAAGAATTGTTTTAAGAAATAGTTCTTCACTGCTTCCTTTCTAATCTCCTTTACCCTGGGATTCATGAGACCATCCTCAATATTTAACATACAAATCAAAAGACAATTTACAAGCATGTTTGCATGGTTACAAAGCCTATTTAAAGTTCAGTCTGATTCTCTTAGCACCTCGGTTAGCTCAAAGTTTTTAATGATTTCTTCTTTAAATAATTCCTTGATCCTCCTTGATCCTCATCTTGCTGTGAGCTACAGAGACATTTTAAACTAGATTATACAGTATTACAAGCATGCAAGATTTTAAAAACATGATTAAGGATTATGTGAGTCTGTCATCTCTTTTTATGTGTTTTTGTAATGTTTGTATGTTGTCTTCAACTTTTTGCTGTTTTGTTTTTTAAGTCTATTATTTGTTTTTATATGTGGTGCTTGTGTGAAACTTTTACGCTGCCATCTTTGCCAGGAGCCCCTTGGAAATGAGATTCAAATTCTCATTGGGATTATACTCGCTAAATAAAGGTTAAATAACAAAAAAATGCTGCTTATTCACCAGGTGACTGAGCTAATCAGTACAACTTTAACCTGTTAGGGGAAAACTTATCACTGAAGTCACTGGTGACATAATACTGGTGAAAAGAGTATCTAAAAAGTACTGCAATACCTATCAAATGTCATGAAACACCAAGCGAGGAAATACTCACGTGAGCTCTTGGAGGGCTCGTTTAGAGTTCTGCAGGTCTGGTAGGTAGTGAGAGAGTAATCCCTCGGTGAGTTTGTCCACTGCTTCCTTATCCACAAACACGTCCTCTGCAGGGGCTGAGCTTTCCAGACGCAGTGATCCCTGCTGGAGATCTGTCAAATATTAAAGAAAAAATGTACAAAGTATTTAGTATTGTGTCACCCAAGTCCGATGGATCCTTGAAATCTGACAGGCTACCTTTCACTGTTTTGTAAGATTGCATTGTTTTCAGTGATCTAGTGTCAGTCACTGTACTGAAGACATTGTGCAGTTCATCCCATATTTCATGTATCTTTCACCAAAATAATCACTGGACAATGCTAGTATAATGACCATACAATAATATAAATTGTGTTGCTCTGGCTCTATCTATCTGGCGTGGAGAGGAGGTTGTGTTGCTCTGGCTCTATCTATTTGACGTCGAGAGGAGGTTGTGTTGCTCTGGCTCTATCTATCTGGCGTGGAGAGGAGGTCGTGTTGCTCTGACTATATCTATCTGGCTTGGAGAGGAGGTTGTGTTGCGCTGCTTGACATCCTCCTGGATCCATCTTCTCATATATGTTCACATTATCTGTATTAATTTTTGTCATGTATATGTTGTATTTTCAAGATGTTGTTACTCTGGACACACAACATCTATTACACGTCTGTCCATCCTAGAAGGGGGATCCCTCCTCCGTTTTTTTGGGGGGGGGAGTTTTTCCTTATCAGATGAGAGGGTCGCACTGTAAAAGACAGAGGGTCTCGTTTCATGTACAGATTGTAAAGCCCCCTAAGACAAATTTGAGATTCGTGATTTTGGGCTATACAAAGATAAAAATAAAATTGAAAGTGACTTGTTTTGATGCCCATGGTCTCTTCCTCAGACCCCCTGTGGTCACTCACAAATGAATGAGGATGCATGAGCTGCCCTCTGAAAGGCACAAACTGGGGCTGGATCATTCAGCTAATCTATAGTGAAGTTCATGCAGGCTGGTCATCAGACAGGTGCAGACAGACAGGTGTAGACAGCAGAGAGCAGGTTAATCACACACCTTCACTGTGTGGAGGTTCACTCTGGAGCGAAGGTCCTTCATCCTCCATCTCCTCTACCTCCATATGCAACGACTCTGCTGACCCAGACTGCTTTTACAACCTGAAAAAAACAGAGGCACCAAGAAACCAACAACGACTCTATCAGATGGAGATGATCAGTTGAACGTTAGTTAGCGCATCACAACATCGTTGAGGAAGTATTTCAGCTAGCCCACTAAACTGCTTCATAACGTGTTACAGCGTGAACCAGACAACCTGTAAACATCTCCCCTCAGTCAACGCCGTCTTACCTGTTTGACTGTGTATTCATTAATGTAGGTGTGATGAGTTATTTCGTTCAAAAGCTGCAGAGACAACGGTGAAGATGTTGTGTATTTGTTGCTGCGTCATGTGACTAGTGATGTGTCGGTCCCGAACGAGCCGGTTCTTTGAGCCGGCTCTTTTAAGTGAACGATGAGAGCCGGCTCCCGTCCGAGAGACGTTTTTTTTTGTTTTTTTTAATTAATTCAAGGCAGAATGATAGGATGATCTTCTCTGCACCACGGGCACTCCATGCACTGACTGTGACTGAATGTTGTGTTAATGACGTCCGTGTGACCAATCAGGTGATGACAGACCATTATCATACCATCAAGCAGGGAGGGGCGGGGGTGCGCGGCGCGCTGACGGTCTACAGGTACAGAGCAGGAGGGAGAGGAGGAGAGAAAGAGAGAGAGGAGTGCGGTGCGCGAATAGCAGACAAGATGAGTGACAGTCGGAAACGAAGCACCATGTAAAATTATGATATTCTGGAAATTATAAGGTTTAGTATATTTATATTGAATATTTTAAGTGATATATGTGCACACATAAAGATAAGATAGGATAAGATATTCCTTTATTAGTCCCGCAGTGGGGAAATTTGCAGTGTACAGCAGCAAAGGGGATAGTGCAGAAAACAAGATGCATCAGCTAACACAGTAAAAAAGAGCTAAACAAAGTGTAACAAAATATGAACCATTTAAATAGAAGGAAGTATAAAACAAGGAGCAGTATATACAGCATTGACAATAAACAGACTATTAACAAAATTGCACAAGTGGAAAATGATATTGCACAGTGAGAATGAAAGGAAATTCCACCTGAAAATATCAGGTTATACTAATTAAAGGTCAAAACTGCGCTATATTTGGCTGAATTATAAAAGGCAGAAGTGGTAAAACGAAGAGCCGTTTGGGAGCCGAAAGAGCCGGCTCTTCTTGGTGAGCTGAGCCAAATGATCTGGCTCACTAAAAAGAGCCGGAATTCCCATCACTACATGTGACTGTTGCGTCATCACGTGACTGCTGCTGCGGGTGAAACCCAACTTGCTAGTGTTACTTCCGGAGTGCGGAGCTAGAGAGTGTGACGACTCTGATGTTTACACCAGTTTTACCATGACAGTTTCTACTTTAAAGACCAACTAAGTGTGTAAGACCGTATCGTGTATCTATTAGGTAAGTCAGGCTTTATATTTCTTAAACACATTACCACATTAAAAGGGTTGTCTGTGTGTCTCTGAGTGACATGACAGATAGCTAACCGTTACTAGCTAGCTGGTTGCTGTGTAGCCGAGGCTGGTTGTTAAGATGACTCTCAGTTTATCATCTCCTGAGAGGAATGTGAGTGACTCTTTAGCACAGCAAGTCACACATTAACAACATGAATAGGTGTTGAGTTAAAATGCTGAGCTGTACTGAGAACAAAGCGCTACAGGAACAGCTTTGTTCCAGCTGCAATTGTTCATTTAAATAAGTCCTAGCAGCTTTTGCACATATTTATGGAAAGTTTATCCCTTTTCTCATTTTATTGTGTCTTTTTTGTCCAGATATTTCAGTGTTGTTGTTTTTTTATATTGTTCTTGTGGCCTTCTTTTCTTTTTGCTGGGTCCTGATCCCAGTAAGCCTTTGAGTACTCTTTGTCATGTTTTTGGTATGTCTGTCTCTTGTCTGTGCTCTACCTTATTGTCAATCCTCTATTTTTGCTGCAAAACAAATCTACCGTACAAATAAAGTCACCTGAACAGAATTAGAGAATAATAAGGGAGTGATATATAATGTGTGGAAGGCCCTTTCCCCCAACTACAACTCCTGTAAATGTTTTATTCCCACTGATTGATTCATTGCTCACCATTGTAGATCATACTTGCCATGCAGGGTGTCCAACAAGTGTAGTAGGCTACCATAAGAGTTTTGGTCTATATGGGAAAGCCTTACATCCATCCATTAACCTATCTATATACTCCACCAATATCCACTTCGATAAATAGGCTAGGGGTTGTGAGTTTCCAACAGGAGTGTCATCAAAAAGCTCATTGTGATAATGCTTTGTTCCAGCTGCAATTGTTCATTTAAATAAGTCCTAGCAGCTTTTGCACATATTTATGGAAAGTTTATCCCTTTTCTCATTTTATTGTGTCTTTTTTGTCCTGATATTTCAGTGTTTTAATTTTTTTATATTGTTCATGTGGCCTTCTTTTCTTTTTGCTGGGTCCTGATCCCAGTAAGCCTTTGAGTACTCTTTGTCATGTTTTTGGTGTGTCTGTCTCTTGTCTGTGCTCTACCTTTTTGTCAATACGGATGTCATCCTCTATTTTTGCTGCAAAACAAATCTACCTACGGGTACAAATAAAGTCACCTGAACCTGAACCTGTACTGACTTGAAATGATGCTTTCTGGTGTTCATTTCTTTGTCTTCTCCAGGTGCTGAGATGGAGTAGAAATGCAAGATTTCAACCTACAAACATATGACCTGGGAGGACAGTAGCCTACAGACAGAGCTCACCTGGATACACCTAAGTATTAAAGATGTCAGGTGGGAACTTCTTGAGCAAGGTGCGGTCCGCCTTCAGGAGAGAGAGGAGCTACTGGGACCTGAGCGACACGGCGCCCCTCGACTTCTCCGACGAGCTGGCGGACGATGAGACGCCCAAGTTCAACAAGCTGAAGGTGGTGGTCTCCGGGGAGATGTCCGACTACTCTGCTGGAGCTCCGTCCAACGGGGTGGCCGTGAACACGCTGGTGGTGCAGGATGATGATGACTCGCTGCTCGACTTCTCTTCCAGCCTGGGCAGCCCGGGGTTGAACATGGACCCCTGTGACAGCTGCACCAAGAAGAGGGAGAAGATCAAGCACAAGAGGGTGATGAAGAGGCTGGTCTTTGCAGCTTTGCTGTATTTCCTTTTCATGACAGCTGAGATTGTAGGTAAGAATGTGCAGAGTGAAACTCACTATACAGTATTGTTTTATCAGTCTGTGACTTGTCGTGACAAGAAACTTGACCAACCTGTCACAGAGAGGTGGGAAACAAACTGTAGGCTGTAAGGCTTTCAAGATGTGTTTGTCTGGGCAAGGCTGTTCTTAAAGCTGCAGTGGGTAGAAATGGAGCAAATATGATTAATAAAAGTTTTTTTTATAAAACTGTCACTATATCCTGACAGGTAATCTGAAAAAAATCATATGCCTCGGTGTCCTCCGTTGTCCGCCGGTGCTCCTAATGGCATCTACAAGATTTCACAGACAGGAGGAAATCAACCAATCAGAGCCGAGCTGGAGTCTGCCGTCTCTGAGCAGCTGTCAATCACTCACAAACTCTGATCAAACAGTCAAACTATGCAGCGCTGATCAAATGAAACAATATTCTGATACTGTAATGACTATTTTTCACCTAAGATGTTTTCAGAATAGTTTTCAGATATTGATTCATATTTGATCAGCGCTGCCTAGTTTGACCGTTTGAGTAATTGATAGCTGCCTCCATTGAATGAACAGCCAATAGGAACGCTCTCTCTAGATTTTTTAAAGCCCGAAAACAGAGCCATGAGGAGGTGCAGAAGTCTAGTTTTCTCTCAGAACACTTGAATTACAATATGCTGAAAGGTTATTATGGAATTTTTGCCCAATGATGCCAAAAACATTCTGCCTACTGAAGCTTTAATGCCAATACCTTACAATGATCAAACAGGGAGAGACATTGATTGTTCCTTTCACTTATCAACAGTCAATAAGTTTAGAAAATGAACTCCAATGCCCACTGTAAAGTGGCTTTCCAACCTTGTTTTATAGTAGGTGGGCTACCTTGCCTGAAACAAAGTACCTCCACTAACGTCATAAAACATTAACCTTTAGGAAAAGGGAGCAGAGGTTGCTATTTCACACAGGCTGCATTTTAATGAGTGTCTATTGTTTTAAATGTACTTTTTTCAGTACATTGAGCAATAGGGGTGTAACGATACGTCGATCTGGATCGATATATCGATTCAATGATTAACGATCCAATATCATCGATACATATCATTATCTTTAACATCTTTAAGATAACGCCTTTATTTTGAAATTCTTAACTGATAAAAAAAAAACATTTTCACTTAAACATGAGAAATGTGGCACTTTCTATGGAACAACAGGAGATTTTTATTGCTTTTATTAAAAAGCGAAGCCCAGTCATAAAAATGTCAAATCATAACTTAGTTGCTTTTTGTGAGTTTATATAAATGTAACTGATTGTGTTAAATATATATGAAATATGATATTGTCTCATATCAATCAAAGGGCCCTGAATTGAATCAAATAAAAATCATATCGTGGTAGACTTTGTGATATCAGCGAATGTCGTATCGTTGTCCAAAGAATCAATATAATATCATATTGTGATTTACACCTCTATTGAGCACCACAAATCACATTCTAAGGAGAAATCTAAAGAGACATATTTCTCAACCCAGGCGTACAACCACAAACTATGTGCATGCTTAAATATCGAGAGAAAAGCACGAATACTTTTATTGTAATTTAGCTGAATTGAGCTCAGGATGATAAAATATGATCCATTGCAACAAAGGCTGTCCTCAACCAAAGAAATTCTTAATCAACTAACAATCGTATGATTTTGTCGACTAATCGATTTGTTGATTTAATCGACAGATCTGCAAAACTGAGTTTCTCAAAGAATCACACAAAAGCACCACTCTAAATCTTGTGTTTACCAGAGATATGCTCATAAGTTTCTTAGACATAAGTCAGTCATTATGAAAAAGCATAAAAAATGACTAATCGTTAAAACTAAAGTGATCTTGATCAACAAAGACGAAAAGGGCCGATTAGTTGACTAAGAGGGGGCAACCCTAGATACAATACAATATTTGAATCATCACCGTACCACGGAGCCACTAAAGTCCCGTCTTGTGCGCACAAGTTAATTATCTTGTGGGAACAAGTTTTAATCATGCATGCACAAGATAATTAACTTGTGTGCACAGGATAAAAAATAGCACCTCACAGGACTTTAGTTTCAGTCTTTTAGGTTGTATGTAAGCTTTCAAGTATTTGTTTCAGGGCTGTTGCATATGATTGTTCATACCTCTTTCTACCTGTACCGACTCTACATCAAGATCGTAGTTGCTGCAGTTTCTGTCAGTCTGGGTGGAAAGCAGCCGGAAGCCCCAATGATTGATTATATGTCCAACCATCATTTCAATCTCTGCTGTAGGAACTCTAAAAGCCTGTCCTGCTGACTTGCTTGTGCTGAATAATCTCCTAGATTATTGATTTATCTTTTTACAGCACCACAATACAGTACAGGGTTGTTGTTATTTTGACAATCTTTGGATCATACATTTTCTGGTTGAACATGATTATACCAAAAAGAAAACCATGGCACAAGCATAAAAAAAATAGCATTTTGAAAACCATTAGGTCGATGTGTGTGAGACATTTTCTGTTTGGCAGTCCTTGCAGCAATCTGTTTTCACACTAAATAGAGGGCTTTTGTTTTCTTTATGAGTCAGTGTTTCCTAATAGAAAAGTGGTGACCGCAAGACAGCTTCTTTGTTATGTTTTTGCTGATAGTGTGTGCCAGTTCACCATTTTGTTTATTAGATGGTCACATTAGAATAGATCATATGCTGTTTTTAAAATTCAATTATTATCTACCAAGTGAATCATCAAAATAGAAATGTACCCGTGGCTCTAAAGAGTACCTGACGGTTCACAGCAAAGCTGGAGGTCTAACCATGTACTTTACTGTCAGTGTATATCTGCATGGAGCCTGCACCCTTCTAAATCTCTGCATGCACAAATCTCTTAGATAGATCTCAGCAGATGTTATTTCAGTTGTCTTTGTCTTTGACTTCCAGGTGGTTACTTGTCAAACAGCTTAGCCATCATGACTGACGCTGTGCACATGCTGACAGACGTTGTGGGCATTTTGTTTTCTCTGCTGGCCCTCTGGCTCTCCACCAAGCCACCCACAAGGAGATTCACCTTCGGCCTGCATCGCCTCGGTGAGTTTCTGATCTCACAAGCACCTTCGCACTTCCTCTTTCCACCTCCCCTTTCTCTCTCTACACAAACAGATACAGGTGGTTTTCATGCAGATGAGTCAACAAAGAGAGTATTTGTTCAGCAGTGTTCAAGCAAGATCAGTTACCAGATAAGATACTTTAGATTTAATTATAAATAGCGATGCAGATTATTGAAATTTCTGCCAATAACTGATACATTTAGGTCACTTTGGATGTTACCAATATGAATATTTATCATTTCATCACGACACCATTGTGTGTCTAGTTTCCACTAGTGGAGTTTACCTATTAGAGTGTAACTGTGGTGTTTGGTGCAGATATAGATGTACAAAATACTGCTTTGTTACTACCTATCCTGATTTATTACTGGACACTACACTGTTGCCAAATGGCTGCAATCACTCATGGAGATAAACAGCAATTACTTCAACTCAAATGTAGAAACAAAGTATGATTATTTCTGTATTTATTTTGGCATAACATTGTCAAACATCTTTGTTAAGCATTTTTCAGTTGGATCCTTCAAAGCTTCCCTGTAAGACTGTCACACAATTGACTGAAGCAAAACTAAACTGGTTTCATGTAATTAACCCTTATTTACACAGATTAGGTTGGTTAACAGTTATAATGAAAAAACTAAATAACTGGATCAGACATAATCATTAATAAAACAACAGAGTAATAGACAACAAACAAGGTACATCCTCACTTAAAGCAGTCATATCTGGTTACAGGACAGTTATTGAATAGTCTAGAAGATACAGAAAGGTACACGTGTTTTAATTTTTAGATGACATGGCAGATTATTCCATGACGCTGCTGCACAGTAAACAGTAAAAGCAAACAGTAAAACAGCGCTAGATCACGCTGTTCCTAAACCAGTTATTGCAGCGGGTTAAGAATGAGCCAGAGCAGCAAAAGTTATGAGATGGCAGCTGTCCAACAAGGGCTTTGTAAATAAATACCTGCACTGCTGCCAACCATAAATATGTTTTTTAGGGCAGTGGTGGCCTAAAGGTTAGAGAAGCGAGCTTGGGACCGGAAGGTCGCCGGTTCAATCCCCCGGACCGGCAGGATAAGCGCTTGCCCCGCCCTCATTACCACCACTGAGGTGCCCTTGAGCAAGGCACTTAACCCCAACAGCTCCAGTGGAGCTTTTCAGTGGCCAGCAGATTGGACTGTGGTTGTACTGGGCAGCTTCCAGGTGTGAATGTGTAACTGTGTGAATGTGATCAGGGCGTTTCTGAAAAAGAGAGCATTGATCTCAGTGAACCTCCCCCTGAATAAATAAAGGTAAAAAAAAAATATACATATACTCCTGTCATGATCGTAAGGACAGAATGGTGAATATAATCTAGAGGCCTCAGAGTGGAGGCACCATCTCTATAATACAGGAAGTGAGAGGTAAACTGCTTCAGATTCCTCTTTCTATATGTCAGAGGGAAGCTGGTTCTGTCATTGCACGAAAAGCACAGCTTCTGTTGTGGTTTACCAGCAGGGTTTTCTATGTGATGCTCTATTTAAATGTGATGATGCCAGTAAAGGTCACGAAAGTACACTTTTTATTTTGATCCAGTTTATATTGTATATGGACATGTACTAGGGTTTTTTTTTTAGATTTTATTTGAATACCCCCATTTATTTATTTTATTCTGATATTTTACGTTTTTATTGTTGTTATACCTCGTCTGTATATATGTGTGCCTGCTGTGTATACGTACGTAGGGGGTTGTAAGTACTCTACGATGTATCTAAAAGACAATAAATGCAGTTAAAAAAAAAAAAGCAATATAATTGTAATGATGCCAGATCCTAAGACATTTGTATTCTGTGATCCTCTCAATATTAAACCCAGTCAGATTGGAGATGTGCTTTGTAAGTTATTTTAATCTATATTATATTAATATATTTATATTTATATTAATCATCAAGGACTAAATTGAGATTAATAAGGGCATCTCTCAGTGTTTTTAAAGTGGAGTAATTTCTCAGTGGATTATAAAACAGTATTGTCTACTTAAATGCAGGGTCCATGATCTTGAGAAACCAGCAAGAGTTAATTCGATTTAAAAAAAAGGATCCAATCAAAAAACCCATCCCAATTTTGCCAACTCTTTTCCAATGAGACTAGTTAGCAGCACTAGCTGCTAATTAGCTCCAAAAGTCCCGAAATCTAGAGAGAAAGTCGCCAAGTCAGCAACACTGACAGTCCGTCGCTTCAGGCCTCTCTCCAAAGCCACTCCCTCAAAATTATCATTATGAACATAAACAACGAACATGACTGTTGTTGGTACTCACAGCTGTGAAGCTAGCAGTTTGTGGAAGACTCCGGTGACGCGCAATGAGGGCAAAGTGCTCTCAGGCTGGCAGGTAGACAGACACCCACCGTTTAATCATTTCATGCGGGCCAAATGAAATGATTGAACGGGTTTATTACCGTCCTGCGACAGCCAGAGATACCAGATTGTTTTCTTTTTTTTGTCAGAGCATTTTATTTATTGATTGCTGTCGGGATGTAATGAGAATTTCAACAAATTTAACAAAAATGTTTAACAAATGACAGCATCATTTATATAAACGGAGAACAGGACAGCGTCAAAACTGGATCCCTGTTGGAGCCATTAATACAAAATATATTTGATCAGAAACAGCATGTAGTATAGAGACTGAAATGCATTTCCACATTGCTTGAGGCTTGGATAATGCATGTGGTGATAATATTAATGATCTTTGTGACACTGTTTCATTGTACATCACATTCTGTGTAGACTCCACTGTCCCAACTAAAAGCGTTGTTATTTATCCAAATAACAAACCTTGGATAAGAAAGGAGTTTAAATCAGTTATCAACAAAAAGAAACTGACCTATTGGACTGGTAATCTCCTTGAGAAAAAGGCAGTTTCTCGAGAAGTACGAAATGAAATAAGGAAGGCCAAACATAAGTATAAGGAAAAAATTGAAGCACAATATAGCAGTGGAGACCTTAGAGCAGCCTGGCAAGGTATCAAGAATATGGCCTCCATAAACCAATACACTGAGACCAAAAAATCCATTAGTGTGGATTCAGTGGAATGGAGTGGATAACTCTGATTTGCCCAACACTTTCAACTCCTTCTTCTCTCGCTTTGAAAAGGTCTGACCTCACTGAAAATGTATCTTTATGCAGAAAATCCCTCGAACCTCCAAATGAAATTGTGATATCTCAGGAATGTGTCAGAGCATTATTTAAGAAGGTTAAGCTTAGGAAAGCTGCTGGTCCCGACGGCATCTGTGGGCGTACTCTGCATCACTGTGCCGACCAGCTCAGCGGGGTTTTCCCCCGACTGTTCCAAACTTGTGCTGATCTTGGCCAAATTCCTACAATCTAGAAGATGTCAACCATCATACCTATTCCCAAATCAAAAAACCCCAAAGAACTAAGTGAGTTCAGACCTGTGGCGCTTACATCACTTGTAAAAAAAAATTTGGGGAGATTTTAAAGGATATTATTGTGTCTTCTATAAATGGAAAACTTGATCCCTTGCAATTTGCTTATCAGCCAGACAAAGGTGTGGAGGACGCTAAACTTTTTATACTGGACACTGTGTATAAGCATCTAGAGAAACCTGGAGCCTGAGGGTCCAGCAGGTTTTCGTGAATGGACAGTTTTCTGATGACACTGTCCTGTTATCTCTACTTCAAGGCTCAGAGTCTGATCGTGGTCCTGCATTACCTGAGTTTGATAAAAGGTGTGATGATAATTATCTTGACCTCAATGTTTCCAAAACAAAAGAAATGATCATTGACTTCAGACACAAGACTGACAACAAAGCTAGTGTCATACACGGCGAAGATGTTCAGATTGTGGAGTCCTATAAATATCTTGGAACT
>CAKALU010067677.1:0-11731 GCA_916700995.1 Hozukius guyotensis | reverse complement strand
TCTGGGGATACAAGCTGGTCCACTCAACAGTAACACTAACTATGTGTGTGTGTGTGTGTTGCAGATCCGCTGCATGCTGAATATCTGGGGTGTGATGCTCTTCATCAGAATGACCTGGATTGTCGGACAGGCTGGAATCGGTGGGTAATAAATGGAGTTTACCAACCAGAATAAAGCTTTTCTCAGTAGATGTAGCTACAGTACTTAGTAGAACTTAGTAAAACCATCAGTGAATGTATCTAACAAGTATAAAGCCTGATATCTCCTCTTACTCTGAGCCATCGAGCTCCATTAAAAACACATCAATGAGCCTCACAGTTCAATCTTCATACAACGGTTCGTCTGATATCTTACGGAAAGGTATTCTTCATTTTCCGTGCGTTCGTCAAGCGCCAATTTCCACTCCACTTTTTTTCAAAATAAACTTCCGTCTTCACAGGAAACAACTTGATTAGGTTGAGGTTTAGACGGAGCTCTTGAGGCGATGATACTTTCAAATTATGCTAGCTTTCCAACATCGTCAACCCTATCTTTAAGTACGGAAGTTACGTGACAAAAACTACTTTGGTGAGGTTTAGAAAAAGATCGTGGTTTGGGTTATTTATTTATTTATTTTTTGGTCGCCTAAAAATGTCTTATTCAGCATTTGGTTGTACTTAGCTCCACCCTCTGGTGTCACTTCTGGTTGCAAAAAACCAAGATGGCGACGGCAAAAATGACGAACTCGAGGCTTCATTTCTGTAGTCCATAAACCAATGGGTTACGTCACGATGACTACGTCCACTTCTTATATACAGTCTATGGTAGGAACCAATGGGTTTGGAGCTGAGAGCCACAGACAGGAAGTCAGAAAGTATTGAGAGACGAATGGTTTTGGTCTTTTCATGGAACGTTAATTCAATTATAGAATATTGCCAGCTTTATTCCTTAAAGCCATTGAAAACAATTAACAGTAGCTGTGAATTCAACCCTGGCTGGTCAAAGATATAAAATGAGAGACACATAATAAAAGTTTTTAGCCAGGAGGCTAGCTTGAAACAAGGAAACACAAGTACTACGACTGCTACTTGAAACATTTACAGGCACATCTGTTTAACATGGTTAACTACTGTCTACCGTTCTGGAGATGATGCAATGAATCAAAGTTGTCTTATTTAAAATCTTCTGTAACTTCTCTCTTCTTTCTTTCTTTTGGGCTTGTTTTCATTTGTTTTACGTGCAACAGGACTGACCATTGCCGTCATTCTGATGGCCACTGTGGTCACCACCATCACTGGTCTGTCTACGTCTGCTATAGCAACCAATGGCTTCGTACGAGGAGGTGAGAGCAGCCACTGCACTCAAGCTTTTATTTTGCAAATGAGGAGATTTTGATTGTTTATCGGCCTGTTTTCCTGAAATACAGAGGATTCAGATTCTGTACAAAATATACGTTTTTAAAACCACTAACTGGCTGTGAAAATATTTGCATTTAAAAAGGCACAATGAGAAGGATTTTCCCAAACAAGACTCGGTCCAAACTAAGTACGTATATGTCTGGACCGTGTACGGTCAGTCTGTGAATTTGCGGCTAAATTGTTCCACTAATAGTCAGTGGTCACGTCTATGATGTTAAATCCAGCGGTACATGTCGATGAGGTCCGGCGTGCCTGGCGTACCCTATAGTAGAATGCACCTGATTGGTTCCTGGTTTTCTGCAAAGGAAACAACATGGCGGCCTGCTCGTAACCTTTCCCAAAACAATCCACCAAAATCTACTTTTGAAAACATTCTAAGAGAGAAATGGGCGATGCCAATGCTGAATCTGGTTTCATTTTAGAACTAGATCGCCTAGTTTCACAGCTTGGTCCAAGTTTCGTGAGTTGGACGCATCGTGCTGGACGGTTTCATTTGCATAAAGGACTGTTTAACCCCTCAATCATCACTTGTGACCCGCTAGAAGTGTGTGGCGTGTTCTGTATCTGCAGAGACCGTGCAGCCCTCTGCCTGGATTTTCTGATTTTGCTGTGTTTGGGACGTTTCTTGGGCGTCAACCATCTATCAAAAACATAGCAACAAGGTACCAGATCATAACCGCACATCCGAGAAGAAGCTATGGAAATGGCGGACACAGCGCCGAACAAAACGCAAATATATCGAGGCGAAATGCCAAGCAGACAGAGCTCGTTCCAAAACGAGTGTGTTTACGAACCGCAACCGACGAATCCAACTCATTCTGCCTTTAACAACCGACTTCCAGACTAGTAGAACATGTTCAGACTTTTATCGTAACCAGGATCACAAACATGTTTGTCTTGTTGTGAAAATCAAACATGTTTGATGTAACAATGATCGCTCAAGCTGCACCCAGGCTCAGTCAGGAGGAAACTTGTACCAATGTTTTAATTGAGTTAGTGTTCGTTAAAGTGTCCCCTGAGAAAGACACTTGATCCGTAAAGTTAACCAATGATTAATACCGTGTATCACTGCTGTCCAGGAGGAGCGTACTACCTGATCTCCAGGAGTCTGGGGCCGGAGTTCGGAGGCTCCATCGGTCTCATCTTTGCCTTCGCCAACGCCGTGGCCGTGGCCATGTACGTCGTAGGCTTCGCAGAGACTGTCGTCGAGATGCTTAATGTGAGAAACACTTTGGTCTAACCATTCAAACATTCATCAGTCTGTCTATGGAGCACTGATTCTGATACTGATCTTCTTCCTGCTTTGGTTGCTGGTCGCAGGATGTTGATGCCTTGATGACCGATGAGCTGAATGACATTCGTATCGTCGGGACTCTGACCGTCATCCTGCTGCTGGGAATCTCTGTAGCTGGGATGGAGTGGGAAGCCAAGGTAGGACTGTGAATAGTGGACACCCAAAATCCTCTGCTGACATCTCAAAGACACAAGATACTCATATTAAACCATTGAGGTCCTGCTGTTGATGTTTCAGCCTCTAACAACCGCCTTTGGTCTAGATTGAAATATCTCCACAACTATTGGATGGATTTAGATGAAATTTTGTACAAACATTCATGTTTCCTAGAGGATGAATCCAACTGACGTTGTTGCTTCCCTGACTTTTCCTTGACGTTCATATTAGCAGTTTTTATTGAAATATCTCTGCAACTTTCAGATGGATTGCCATGAAACTTGGTTCAGATATTCATGTCCCCCTCAGGATGAACTGTAATAACGTTGGTGATCTTCTGACTTTTCATCTAGCGCCACCATCAGGTCAACATTTTAAGGTGTTCAATACTTTGGTTTATAACCAAACACCTGCAGAACTAAAGACATTCCCATCAGCCTCAGCTGGACTTTGTGTTTAGTGCTAATCAGACATTAGCCAGGTGGTAAGTATGAGCGCGATATGTGCAATTTACTAACTGCAAGGTACCTGTCGTTGCCAATAGAGTGCTCCAGGGATGATGATTTTTTGTAGGCAGGAAAAAGGAAGTTAGCATCGCCCTGGTTCCCTCGACAAAAAAACAATGGGGTTGTTCCATTGGGTTTTGGATTATTGCAGAAAATAAGCTCTTTGGCAAACAAACATTTATGATACTTACACGTTTTGTTCAGCAAGATAATCTCCAATAATGAACACCACTTTATGATTTTTGAAACGTGAATGTAATCACCAGAAGTAGAAAGCTAACGTTAGGCTATAAGCGAACTACAGCACGGTCGCATGAGTATAAACAACGAGGCTGTAAAGGAGGACGAGTCGCCGTGATGACGTTTAGTAGTCTCATTTAGCCACTTGTTAGCAACCGACTTTTTTAAGACACGTAAAGGCTTCCAAATTCACAAGTGGGGTATTTATGTCGTAGAACAAAATGTTAAAATCTCTTCAGCTTGTGTTAACCAAAGACCTTATTTCAGGCTCCTAACTAAAAACCCATTGACTTCCAGACGAGGGAACAGGAGGTGATAAAAATGCTAACTCATTTCTGGGTTTTGGGCTCATACCTTGTAGCTCTCTATTAGGATCACCGAAATGTGAAACTTAGAACAATCGACTCTCTCCAGGCTTAAAGTAGCTCGCCAGATTCAAACACATCAGCAGATGTTCTTGCTAGTAATGGGATAATTTCATCTGCAAAAATAAATAATATCATGGTTGTCTTTCTCTCTGTCTCTCTGTCCATCAGGCTCAGATTGTCCTCCTGGTGATCCTGCTGGCAGCCATCGTTAACTACTTCATAGGAAGCCTCATGCCGATGGAAAGCAAAGAGCCCAAAGGATTCTTCGGCTACCACTGTCAGTCTGCACTCTCTTGGTTTTACCCAAACTTTTGATCTCTTCAAGAGTGTAGTCTAAACTATCTCCTCCTACAGCTGCCATCTTCTTGGAGAACCTGGGTCCAGACTTCAGAGAGGAGGAATCGTTCTTCTCGATGTTTGCCATTTTCTTCCCCGCGGCCACCGGGATCCTGGCTGGAGCCAACATCTCCGGAGACCTCACGGTTAGTTTTGCATCTCTTTTCGTGTATGATTGATGATTGACAGAGAACTTTCTTTTTTTTAGAGTAGCACTTAAAAGAGAAACTTAACTTTAAACTTTTTGGCCAAGACAAAGGCGACGTGAGGCGACGCAACAGTCGGCCTTTATTGCCGCTAGTTCTTTGATGTTGGGTTGGTGTGTCTGGGCCTTTAGCTGTGTTTGCTCTGTTTTGTGCCGTAAAGCAGTCCAGGAAATTACCCTACAAATCCACCGCAGTGGCTCAAAGTCTAAGGAGGCTTTCACATCAGGGACCCGGGCCCGGATCCGAGTACACTTGACCCCAAAGTCCAGTTTGTTTGATTAGTGCGAACACCGTGTACCGTGACCTCAAGGTCAACTTGCAAGGTTGGCTAGTTTGCATCAGGTGTGGAAAGCCAACTGTACCAAAACATGGAAGTGGACTGCTAACACGAGTAGCGAGTAGTTTTGAAAGGGCAGGCTTGCTCTTTTGGGCTTGCGTTGGGTTTCTGCCACAGTTCTAGACTTATTTTAGTCTTACCTACTGTAAGATGCTGAGTCTACTTTGTTTCCTTTGGGAAGTTCATGTTCAGAATGAGTAAATATTTCTTGTGGTGTATCCCAAGGTTCAGTCCTAAGCCCCATTCCTTTCTATCTTTACATGCTGCCATTAAGTTCTATTATCCACAAATATGACATCCATCCATACGCAGATGACACACGACTCTATATCTCTGCTTCCTCTGATCATCTGAGCCCTGTTGACACTCTTGTAAATTGCATTTCAGGAGTCAGTGACTCAAAAATGTCTTTTTTGATAACTCTTTACCACTTAAAGAACATTTGGTTCACACAGCCCCAGACTCTGGAACAGTCGTCCTGCAGAATTGAGAATGTGCACCTCACTTACAACTTTTAAAATAAAACTTTTCCATGCTTTTACCTAGAAACATTTACTATATTTTAAGCTCACATACAATATTAATTGGCATTTATTTATACTTCATTTTATTCTTTTTTTAATGACTCCAAATCCTTTCTGTTTGTTTTTAATGCTCCTTTTTCTTCCATCTGTCTTTTTATGTGTTTTATATCTGTTGCGAAGCACATTATGTTCCTTTTTTTTTAAATTAAATGTGCTATACAGATAAAAGTTATTATTATTACCTTAACCAGAAGAAATCAGTGAAGCAATGCTTTCAGCTTCAGTCTTTAAGCTGCTCGCGGCTCGAGGTAAATTTCCCGATTAGACGATAAACTTGAATCTCATCATGTCTCTTTCTTTAGGACCCTCAGTCAGCGATCCCTAAAGGTACTCTGCTGGCCATCCTCATCACAGGAGTCACCTACGTGGCTGTAACCATCTCTGCAGGTAATATTGATTTTAACACTCAAGTGTATAAGAGTTTTCATCTCACTTAATACAGCAGCCGTTGTGACGGCATATTACATGAATGTCAGTAGTAATATCCTACATATTTGTGAATTCGGGTACATTTTATTAACAACAGTATAAGGTGTCAGCTCTGTGCAAAGCAGCGGAACAAAAACAGCGACACATCTCCGACAGTATGATAATAATGCACTTTGCGTGCCTAGTCTGATAGTCTGTAGATATGTAGCCTTTAGATAAGATATAGTTTAATAAAATACAGTTGTACCGACAGGATACAGTAGAGCACAGAGGCCGTTTCCATGCCGCGAGGCAGACAAGCGCTCACGTCTGCCTGTCTGTTCACGTGAGGAGCGCAGACCGGATGATTGATCGGATCATTGAGGACGCATGTTAATACCAGGTCTGAACAGGGCTTAAAGGTCCCATATTGTAAAGAGTGAGATTTTCATGTCTTTTATATTATAAAGCAGGTTTAAGTGCTATATAAATACTGTAAAAGTATCAAAATGCTCAATCGACAGATAAATACACACAGCCCGTATTCAGAAACTGTGCGTTTGAAAGAAGCCGTCAGGATTTCTGTCCATTTGTGATGTCACAAATCTACAATATTTAGACAATTTAACAGTTTTAAAAGTTAAATATTCTAAATGTGTCCCAGTTTATTTCCTGTTGCAGTGTATGTGAATGACATAAGCTGACAGGAAGTAAACATGGACCCAAACTGTTTCCTAGCAACGCAATTCCGTTGAAATGCGCTAAAACGGAGCGTTTCTGACAGAGGGTGAATACAGGTATATTCAGACAGACCGTATGAGAAAAATAATGTGTTGTTTGAACATTAAAGCATGTAAACATGTTCTAGTAGAAACCCAGAATACAAGTATGAACCTGAAAATGAGCATGATATGGGACCTTTAAACCTCTCTGACGATGCTCTGCTGTTGTGTGCTGGTTTCCTCCTCCTGCAGGCTCCTGCATCGTCAGGGACGCCACCGGCGACCAAAACGACACGGTGAGCGACACGGTGAACTGCACCGACGCCGCCTGCACGCTGGGCTACGACTTCTCCATCTGCAAGGAGGGAGGCTGTCAGTACGGCCTGATGAACGACTTCCAGGTATAGCCTGACACACACACACTGGTATATATGATGACCAATCAGGTTTGAGGCATTTACTGTTTATTTCACTCCGAACTCTCAGAGAGACGCTCAGGAATGTGTGTTACATAAAGGCCAGCACACACTGAGCAGAGTCTGTGACGTGCATCCAAACACCCACAGCTATTGTTTTCTATGGAAGCCTACACATTGGCAGCGATGCCGTGTCAGGATACGACACTGTCCTGTTTCCCACCGCAGACACACATCAGCGGCGGTTTGATCACATTCACTCCCTGGATTAATAATTTACCTCCAACACATCTTCAGACTGTATAGTGTGTGATGCACTTCATGCTATGATACATAGACGGTATCTTAATCCCTGGATATTACTTTAACTATGTCTGCAGTTTAAAGACACACATTTTACCACCCGCTTCGGATGTTATCAGCCAGTTGAATGTGCGTTATCAGCGGTTATCAGCCTCATAGATATGGGTTAGAAGGGGCCTGCTACACCTTCTAGTAGGTCCAGATTGATCACCGATACGAAAACAAGAAGACGACGCCGACCTTTAGTGGTTGTAGTAATTATGACGGGAGCAAAGGAGGAAGTCCGGTGATGTAGCATAAAGAGTAGGGCTGTCAATAGATAAAATATTTAATCGGAATTAATCGCAAATGAATCGTCAAGTATTTAATACTCTTATCAACTTGGGAGTGGGCAAATATGCTGCTTTATGCAAATGTATGTATATATTTATTATTGTAAATCAATTAACAACACAAAACAATGACAGATATTGTCCAGAAACCCTCACAGGTACTACATTTAGCATAAAACAATATGCTCAAATCATAACTATGGCGTTTAATTAATATCAAAACCCGCAAGCGCATAGAACAGTATCCGCGAGCGGAAAAGCATCCCATTGTGTTTGCAAAAATCTACCAAAGCAAAAGAGAAAAGAAAAGCAAGAAACCTTTGGAAAGATCTCAAAAAGGGTATTCCTTTCTAACCCCCTTAAATGCATCTAAACATTGACTGTGATTCCACCTGTTAACTGGCTTTAACAGACTCTTTGTTAAACTAAAACACCTGCAGATTCTGTTGTGGTTGCTGAACACGAGTGTGAATCGTGTCAGACTGCTGCGCGTTTCTCTGCACGCCATCGGCCTGCACTGTGTGTGTGTGTGTGTGTGTGTGTGTGTGCAGCAGTGATAATAGTGACTGTTGTTTTCAGTCACAAGGTTCCCTCGCTGGTTGGAGACAGAGCTGAATGAGAGCCATTGACAGCATCCACCTACAGACACACACACACGCACACACACACACACACAGCTCACTGACACTGATATCGATGACATGGTCCGTACCGACAGAAACACTTGCTCTTGTTTTATTATTTAATTCTTTAGTTGTGCCATCCTTTCTTACTTGGCAGGATGACTACACGACTCTACGCTACTGAAGTCATGTCACTTGTATACAATGGATTGTGATTGGTCAGTGTGAAGCTAAAGGTGTGTGTGTGTGTGTGTGTGTGTGTGTGTGTGTGTGTGTGTCCGTCCAGGTGATGAGTATGGTGTCGGGCTTCGGTCCTCTGATCTCCGCTGGGATTTTTTCAGCCACTCTGTCGTCGGCTCTGGCCTCGCTGGTCAGCGCGCCCAAAGTCTTCCAGGTCAGAGAGTTTATCTCATTTTCTCCAGTACCACTCCCTCCAGGAAATACAACACACCGTGGTTCTTCTGTTACTGATGGGTTTATTCATCTCTTAATTACACCTCAGTCAACATCAACGTCATCAATCCACTGTTAAACTGTTCAAAATACACAACAATGTACAGTATAATTACAGTCGCATCACACACACTGTGTAGACATTACACTTTAGGACTACACTGGCCTGTGTTTTATCCCTTTATACATAAATAAAATGGAAAATTAAACAGAAGAATAAATAAATGCATAAAGAAACACACACATTTAAAAAAAAAAAAAAAATTTAATTAATAAAAGTAAAAATAAATACAAATTAATAAATAAATATGGAAAATTAAACAGAAGAATAAATAAATAAGGGAATTCATACAAAGATAAATAAATAAAGAAGCAAATTAAGACATAAATAAATTTGATAAATTAATTATTTGTAATATTATTTTTGCTATATTTAATGACTTATTTATTTATTGAGTCATTTATTTATTCATTAATTTATTTTTTATTTTGGCAGGTTTTGTCCTCCATATGTGAACAACTGAATTAACAAATTAAATGAAATGAAAGATGTTGTGATTGTAGGCTCTGTGTAAGGACAACATCTATCCAGGGCTGGGTGTGTTTGCAAAGGGTTATGGGAAGAACAACGAGCCTCTCCGTGGTTACGTCCTGACCTTCGCCATCGGCCTCGCCTTCATCCTCATCGGTATAGGCTTCAAACACAAACTGACATTTTTACTCTCTAAACGATGAAACTGTAGCTGGAGCTTCTTTAATGTTGAACCTCTCTGTTGTCGCCCGTCAGCCGATTTGAACATCATCGCTCCCATCATCTCCAACTTCTTCCTGGCCTCCTACGCTCTCATTAACTTCTCCGTCTTCCACGCCTCCATGGCCAACTCTCCAGGTAAACTCTGAGGTCACAGTTTCATTGATTCAGTCCTGATATGTGATGAGATTTATTAGAGACTTGCATTGAATTAAGCTCTCTCATAATTACATATAGTGTTTAAACATCAACTTCCATCCTTAGTGAGGTATTTCTTATCTTAAGTTTAGAGCTGCTATCGTTGTTGATTACTGAAAGATAACGTGATGCCTTCACTTGCATGAGTCTTGAAATTTTAGCAGAGTTTGCCAAAAATGTTTAAAATGTAGGTCATGTAATAAAACTTTATTGGTAGCAAGTATGTTTTCGAAGCTAGAGCTGCACTTGAACCATAAATAATGAAAGTGGCAATGTTAAAAACTAAGGTGGTGGAGCCAAAGAACCACAGTCCATACCATCCAAAGAAATGTATAAAGAAACGAATACAGAAATAAATAAGTTTGGGGAAATAAATAGGAGGGCGGAAATGCAAAGGGAAAATCATTCAGAAATACACAAATAAATACATTTAAATGTAATAATTTTAATGTATTTATTTATTTAATGTGATAATTAATTAATTAAAAAATATATGCAAAATATATAATAAAAAAATAATCAATTAATTAAATTGAATTAGGTTAATAAAATAAATATAATAATACATACATTTAAATTTAATATTTTAAATGTATTTATTATTATATTATTATTTTATTTATTTATAAAATTTAATAATGAATAATTACATTTAAAAATAAATTTAAAATAGATACAAAATAAACAATAAAATAACAAAAAATAATCATTTAAATTAAATAAATAAAAGGAAAAATTAAGTAGAAAACTAGATAGACAGGGGAATTAATACAAAGGTAAATATATAAAGTTGCAAATTAAAATAGAAATATCAATTTATGTCATATTTTATCAGTTAATTAATGACTACATTTATTTTATACATTTTTGGTACATTTAATGGCATATTTATTTATTTATTCATTGAGTCTTTTATTTTTTATTTATTTATTTTAGTAAGCTAGCTATTCATTTTAGGATGAAGCCTGAGGTGTCAAATGTGTTAACTGTTAAGCCCTTTTTGAAGAATGTGGGATTTTAGGCTATATAAATAAATGTATTTGATTTACAATTAAATAAAGAAGAAGAAAGTGTAAAAAATAATATTAAAGTATAACTTAAACTCTGGTTATCTTCATCAATTTTATCCAGTTTTCAAAATGTTATTTCTGCTAAAGATAGAAATCATTTTGTCCTCGTATCTGTTCATATTTGCTAATATTAGCATCGGCTCTTTTTGGTGTCATCCCCGTGTGTCACCTCAGGGTGGCGTCCCAGCTTCAGGTACTACAACATGTGGGTGTCTCTGGCCGGGGCGATCCTGTGCTGCGTGGTGATGTTCGTCATCAACTGGTGGGCCGCTCTGGTCACGCTGCTCATCGTCCTCGCTCTCTACATCTACGTCAGCTACAAGAAACCCGGTGAGGAGATAAAAAGATCTCACGTTTTCATCTTTGCTAACTGCAAACAGTGAGACGGATCAAATACCAACCACTTGTTTCTGTGTGTGTGTGTGTGTGTGTTTCCTGTAGATGTGAACTGGGGTTCATCCACTCAGGCTCTGATCTACAACCAGGCTCTGACTCACTGTATGAACCTCACCGGAGTCCAGGACCACGTTAAAAACTTCAGGTCAGCTCGAGGGCTTAGATCTGGGCTTTGGTTCCGTACCAAACTAGCTGTTATGCAAATGTCTTACTTGGTGACATCACCACGTTACGGAAGAAAAGGCAGGACTTCAAGCAAGGTGTTTCAGGCAGTTCAGGATTTCTGTGGGAGAGAGTAACTCCCTTTGGCGAGGACTTTGGCCTTTGTAACTTTGCAGACGTTTTACCGTCACAAATAGAGCTACATAACACACTAGAGGAAAGGGAAAAAAGCACAAAACCTAGAATCTGGAGGACCGTTTTGTGTAAAATTATTGATTTCTTCAGTAAGTAGACATGTAATAAGTGAGATAATGTTCAGCTAGCGGGACATTGTTGTGAAAGAATCCCCTTCAGGTTGATGAGAGACCCCTCCGCTTGCGGCATTAGATAAAACCTTGGATAATAACAAATATAGAATCACTGACAGGGCGATGCCGCACCCTGTTGGGGATTCTTTCACAACAATGACCGGC